>JARHVA010000483.1:3097500-3265000 GCA_037957365.1 Torreya grandis
TATTAAAAATCCATAATATCATAATAAAATGACAAAAATAATATAAAAATAAAAAACACACCAAACTATGTGATCTTAACTTTGGCACATCCCCTATTCTAGTTGAAGCTCAAACTCCATAGTTTGACTCATGATAGAGCCAAGGTATATTGGGGTTTGATAAGATAGTAGACTAGGGTAGGAGGTTTCCCATCTATATATTACATTTTGGTGATGCCTATTTCTAATGTAAGTAACCAATCTTCATAGTATATTTACAACCCTATAATGGTCCTATAGAGTAGGAAACACATCATAGGAAGGTAAGATCCATCTTAATTTTCATGTATAATAGCCTTCTCAGATGATTTTTATACTTCACTAGTTATATCAAGCTTATGCTTACTATGTGGTGTTTTCTAGGGGATGCTGAAGACTCTTAGTCTTGCCAACATTATTTGAGTTTCTTATTTCCAATAAATACCATGTTTTCTCTATGGTGATTCATTATTTTCCCTCCCTACATTTTCCCCCTTGACAAGTAGATATTTTTTAAGTCTCTCCCATATTCTTTAGTTATTATTCCTCATCATTTTTAAACATGTTAACATTGTGATAGAATTAATATTCTCCATTTTTTACATAGAAGTTACAAATTTAAGTTATTTTGAGGTGATATATTGGTCATTACTTTATCATTCTAGGATTTATTTTAGTTTTATTTGAAACCTTTAGTTTTCTATTTTTTATGGGACATATGATCCCATTTCTTCATTTTATTCTTTCATACTTTCATGTTTCTTCTTTTTTTAGGCCATCTGGTTTTGTTTCCACCTTTCATTTCTTATCTATTTTTATGGTCTTTTCAATTATATATAATCCCCAACATGATGGATTTTATATTTTCCATTGTTATTATCTAATTCCTCTACCTTATTTCTACCTTATCCTTATCATTCTCATCTTTAAAAAATTTCTAGGTATTATAATCGTTTCTAAGATTTTTTCATTTACATCAATTTATTGAATATTTTTTGTATAAACCCATTTATTTTATTCCATTTTAATCCTTTTGTCTTTAAAGTTTACAAACATAGTTATTACACCCATCATTATTGATACTATGGTATTGTAATGCATCATTTATGTGTAAAACTAAGTCAATGCTTATATATGTTACTTTTGGTTGTTCATTTATCATAATTCCTTTTTTGTTATGCTTCAATGTTCTTATGTATCTTTCCCAATCCACTATCTTGCATTATACAATTACAAAATGTGATGATATTTGGGTGGGGCATATGTATACACTTGATATTTTTCATGTTTATCACTTTACTAAGGATTTACATTTTAGGAATCATTAACACATCAATATCCATGAATGTGTGTCCTAACGAGTGTACCAAGAAAGGGTTGGGGTTAGCTCATGGTAATTTGTGAGGTGTGTTTGCATACTATTTTTTCTTACTTTTACTACTCTCAGTATAATCTTCTCAATCTCTTTTCATCTTCCTTATTCATCTAATTTTTGTCTAGTTTTTATATCTAGCCTATAATCCTATTGTATCATCAAAGTCAATAAAATTTATTTCATGTTTTTTTATCCATTTATGTTATCTTCTTGGTCAATATAATTAGGAATCTATTATCTTTCCAACTATCTCAAACTAAAAGATATAATTTTATGTCAAATCACATCTTATTCAAATATATTGATCAATTTTATATTTTTATCTTAGAGTTCATGGTTTTTTATCGGTTTGGAGCCTATATATAGGGGTCATAATGATCATTCCCAACACACATAAGACTCATCTTCTCTTCTTTTTCTTGTATTTTTTCCCTTAATTATTAAAAGGATGAGTTATAGATTAAATTATTATACTTATAATTCAAGTCTTGCTCACATATTATAATCTCAATAGTAGGAGTTATATCGATAATATGCCCCAATATTTTGACTCCCCAACTAAGGACATCTAGGTCTTATTCTTTCCATTTGAGGTTTTCATACTAAAAAATCTCTTTCATTCAAAGTGAAACTAGAGCCAGTGGAGAGATTTATGCACTAACAAATCAAACCAAACATAAATATCTATATCCTTATTCTCTTTAATTTATTTACTAAGTGTGAGTGTGTATGCGTGTGTAGATTATTGCTATAGTAACATGTATGTTATTATTATTATTTATTAATCTCTCTTTCTACTAAAAAATTTAGTATGATATAGGGTGTTTAGGTTTTCATTACCACCTTATTTTGCATATACCACTTATGGTCAAACATTACACTGTTTATTTATTTTTCATTTAGTGTTATTTCTATCTTAGATTTAGGTTATCTTTACTCGTCAGTTCTTTGCATTTGGATACCTTATTATATCCTTGATACCCCTTTGTTACCATTATTATATCATTTATTTACTTTTATATCTAGTTATAACCATACCATATAGCTTACTCACAGACTTTACAACCCTATACCATTGACATTGATTGTGGATTTCCCTCTATCATATTTACATTAGTCCCAAATATTGTTGTTATACCATCCAACTATGCAAAGGAACTATGTTATGACCTTTTTTTTTGTATCATAGTCTATAGAGATAAAGAACATTGTTATATTGGTCATCCTAGTCTATGCGTACACCTAGTTACTAGTCCACCTATCCTAGTAACATTAGTATATTTTCAAGAATTTATGACCATTTTTATATTAATTTGTTTTCATAAATTCTGACATAGGTTTGTGTTAGTAATTTGTCTTGATGCAAATTGTGTCAAGAAATGACCAAACTAAATTTGGTGAGGAAAAATACTCTAATTTAAGCATATTTGCCTTTAGTGGTGCACAGTACATCAATGTTTTTTAAGTAATATGCACTTATTATTTCTACCTATTTCCTTTATTTTTGGCCTCCAAATAATGGACTTTTAACTATTACATTTTGGTTTATTAAATAAAATGTATTTTTTACATTAAAAATCTAATGATATTTCAATTTATATCAATGAATAAAGTTTAATAGATGAATGTCTAATTATAGTTCAAACTTTAAAACATAATTAATATTAAATAATGTCATTTTAAAATTATTATTTAATATAAATTTTAATTGATCAAAGCGTGGGAATCATTTTTTAAACACTAAATGAAAATATTATTATATGTTTCTAAAATAAACTATGAAAATATTTATTAACTAGTAATTACATGATGGAATCCTAAAATATATGTCAAAAATAAAATTTATATATTTATATTTCATTTTACACTATGGTACAATTCTAAATTCAGATATATCATCCTATGAGTTTAAAAATTAATTAATCTTATGATCATGGTCATTAAATAATATCATTTAAATGAGGCCATGTAAATGATCTATGTGTACCAATAATGATTTAAAAAGGTCCATGGTTGTTTTAATGCTTCCTCTATGGGATGAAAGTTAGGTTTCAATGATAGAGTCAATTGTTCAACTATTAGGCTAAGTGGAGTAGTTGATGTAGGTATCAAGGAGAATAGTGAATTTTATATTGTAAGTGTGATTAATATTAATTTAAATTTTTTTTAAAAATTATTAAAATGAGAACAAATATTATCAAATTTTACTTAGAGTTAAAAGACACCTAGTTTATACAACCCTTTATATGGAGTGTGTTGCAAAAATATTATTTATATTAATTGGGGGCACATTAATTACAATAAGCCAATTGAATTTCCTTATATGTTTATTTATTTTATCACATTATCACTATATGGGAAGTGGTGTACTTATACTTAATAATTTTTAGGTGAAACCAAGTACATAGAGATTGAAAGACTTGGTCCATTTAAATTAATCTATATTTAAGTGTCATATAATTATCAATTAATTAGTGCATATCAAATGTCTATTTATTCATTTATTTTATTTTGGTAAGTAGTTTATACATTGATCTCATGTTGTTAAAATAATAAAAATTATATTATTTATTGTCATACATATAGATATGTGAAGTTGTGTTCATATAATTATAATTAATAATATTTGAGTGATCTCAAGTGTATCAAGACTGTAATATATGTTCCATCTCAATTAGTCTCTATACAATATTGAGATAATTATCAATTGATTAATCCATATTAGATGTCTATCTATTAATATTTTAGTCAAGTAAGTACTGTGTCTACATCAAGCTCATTATGTTATAATAATATCAAATTATATTATTGATTGGCATACATTAGATATAAGAATCTATGTTCATAGAATTATACTTAATAATATCTAATTTTTCTCAAGTGTATCAATACTATAATGTATTTTCCATCCTAATTAATCTCTATACAGTATTAAGAGCATTATCAATTGATTAACACATATCAAATGTCTATATATTCATTTTTTCAATTTAGGAAGTACTAAGTATACATGAAGCTCAAGGTTGTGCAATGTGCATAATAGTATCAATTATATTAATTATTTAATTACATGTAAATATGGGCAAAAGTTATGTTCTTTTAATTAATAATTTAAAGTGTATTCTGCTAGATGAAATTGAAATATCTTGTTTTTCTCAATTAGTTTATTCTATGTAGGAATCATGGCATAATAAACTTATATATTATAAGAATGTTATGATGGATTTGAAAACCACTACATTAATTAGACACACCAAAAATGGGAATTAATAATTTTCAAAATGAGATTATAATATTAAACATTTATCATGTTACTTAGATAAGATAATGAACCCCTAATTCACATATATCTCAAGATTGGAGGTGTAGGAAATATTTTTATACCAACTTTTTTGGTTGAATATTTGTTACAATATGAGAATGTTAGTGTGAGTTGGGATTTTGGGTGGATTTTTTATTCCTTTGGGTCAACTATTTTATATAGTAACCCATATGATGTATATTTAAATAGGTTTTTCAATTGAATAAGAGACCCCATCCTCTTTTGGTACAGTTATATTCACAATTTTTCCATACCTCATTCACCATTCAGGCTCCTCTTGTTCAAAATATCTCTAAAAATTCTAATAGGTCACATAATTAGTGTAACCTTATACAGTAGTGTAAATCAAACATCACAAAAAACTTTGTCAAAAAATAATATTTTTGTAATGATTTATTATAATATGTTCTTTGGTCATGGACCTATAATAAACATTTTTTTAGCTTTTTATCTATGTTAAAAAAATTGTTTGAGTATTTGTAATTTTTACATATGTGATATCCTTCACATCTATTTCTATGTATATATTATGTTTCCAAAATGATCATTTTTTATCAATGTAAAAATTAAATTGAGAGCTCATTTCATATTTTTTTCAATTTTTCTAGACATTGTCTCATTATTACAATTATTAATCTCTTATTCATCTACTTGCATCATTTAGTTTCTCACAATTCCCATATAGTTATTTTTTTGGTTTTTCATAATTTGGTTCTTAAAATTAATATAAAGGTTCAAATGGTAGCCAAAATAATTATGCACATAAACATTCAACGTTGGCCCAAAGAGATAACTATAATTTTTACTATCTTCCATTTTTCAAGATATCTAAAGAATTGGTGGTATGTTATACAAAAAATATTCACCAACCTTTTATTTTCAATTTTATAAATAATATAAAAGTTTGGTTTGATCTATATGTATGAAAGTGTGGTCATAGATGGTTTTATAAGGAATTTCCTCTTATAGTATTTCAACCATTTCGACATACTTCACCAACCATCTTGTCACCAAAACATTTACTCTAATAGAGTTCTAATCATAGGTGTAAGTAGAATGAATTTACTCTATTTTAAATATAGTTATCAACAACCTCTTTGGTTATTTATATCATATAAATTTTATACTAAACAACTTTAATTGTAATGAACTACTTGTAATGTGTATTTTAGAATTAAAAGATCAAAGTTTTAATTATATTAAAAAATGTATCAATGTACTTTAATAATTTCAATGAAAAAAACCTCTATAATATATCAAATTAGAGCCATTATCTAACATAAAATAATATTAAATTATTAAAATTAAGCAATACACACACATGAAACACATATTTGTATCTAGTTCATAAATTACAAATTACTATCTTCACAGTGTAAAAAAAATCCCCATTTTCCTTTTCCACATTTTATCCAACTACAATTTGGTTATCAAAATTTACATATAATGTTTACATGGGTTTATGATTTAATACAATACCTATAGATTTCACAAATGTATGTGCCTCCTATGAACTATAATAATATCAACATCACCCTCCACATGAATTTGATGCTCATTATGCCTCATGGGGTTTAAATTATGATGATTGGTAAAGGTCATCCTATCCATTTAGTTATGAATGATATATGAATTATACTTTGATGTTGCATATGAATGTGCCCTCTCTTAGGCTACACTACATAAACTTCATGATCTATGACATTATGACCTTGGTAAAAAAAATTGACTATTTTCAACTTTTTATACCATTAATAATATAACAAATATTGAAGAATTTATTTAAAATTTGATGTCTTATAATATTATAGTTTTAATTTATGAAACACACATAACTATAACCCTTTATATAGTACTAGTGTTTGTATAATCACCTTCACTATTAGTGGTGCAAAGTGTTGTTATAAGGATTAAACAATATGCACACAAAAAACATACATATATCTAGTTCATAAATTAAAAAGTATTATCTTCATGATGCTAAAATATATCAAAAACTTCATAATCCATTGTTTCTCTAAATAGAGGTCAGTTATCAATATTGAGATAAATTCTTTCCATGGGGTTGATTTTGAATGGCATCCTTATAGTATTTTTCCAAAAGTAAATACACTTCATAGGATCCAAAGTAATATCTACATTATCCTCCACATGAATAAAATCCTTTTCATGGCTCATAGTGTTGACATGATGATGAATTATATGGTTTGACCTATCCATTAGGTCATGATTTAATGTCAGATTTATACTCTTTTGAGGCATATAAGTGTGCCCTCTCATAGGCTACACCACATCAACATCATTATATACATCATTTTGATCTTCATAAAAATAATTTTAACAAGCTTAAATTATTATTCCATTGTTATTATTATAGGATATTGAATGATTTTATTAAAATGAGATATCGTATAAGGTTAGGCTTGGAGTTTATGAAAAAAACCTAACTAAAACACTTTATATAATACCAATCAATGTGTAGTCACCTTCAATTATAGTGGTTCAAGGTGACTATTGCAAAAAAGTCAATTATGACTACAAAGATGGATATGAAAAACCTTATACTTTTTAGGTGAACAACTAATATATATTTTTAAATAATTATGAACTAATTTATATGTATTGGTAGATGTGTTATCACCTCCAATTGGAGTGTCAGTATTTCAAGGTGACTATTATAAGAATGTCAATTATGATTACATAAATAGATATGGAAAAAAAAAATTAGGTGTGATGATAGATCTTCTCAAGACTGATGGACTGATTTAGGCATACTAATGTATGTGTAGTCACCTATAGTTTGAGTGTTGATATAAGGTGATTGATGAATGAATATTAGTTATGAATGCATATATGGATATGAAAAATATTTTAATTTGTATGTTCATTGATATATCATCTCCATGTAATTAATCTATATATATAGGGGCACTCAAAAATCAAACTAATTTATATGTATCAGTGGATGTGGTCACCTCCAATATTATAAAGGTATTATTTTTATCAAGGTGAATGTTACAAGAATCTCAATTATGATTGTATGTATGTATGTATGTATGTATGTGTGTGTGTGTGTGTGTGTGTGTGTGTGTATATATATATATATATATATATATATATATATATATATATATATATATATATATATATATATATATATATATATAAATACACACACACACACACACACACACACACACACACACACACACACACACACACACACACACACACACACACACACACATATATACATACACACATACATACATATATATATATATATGTATATATATATATATATAATTGTGTACTTTTCAATGCACTAAATGATCTTCTTAGAGAATAATGAATTGATTTATATGCATCAGTGGTTGTGTTTTCACATCAAATGTCATGGATACAAGGTAACTAATATAGAAAATATTTTACTTTCTAGGCACACTCAAATACCCTTTTACAATTCTCAATATAAATCTTCTATATTTAAATGCCTCCAAAGTTATAAATTTTACATCCAACATCATCTTAATTAGTTTATAGTTACTTTATACATAAATTCTCTCTATAGAATCAATTATGGATAATGAAAAATTAAAGTTATAAAAAAGTGAGAAGTAGAGAGAGAAGAAGCTAAAAAACAACTAGAGACCATGAAATAAGAAGCTAAAATTTGATTGGGTTCCAATGAGCCCTTGTAAGAATTCAAAGGATAAAAAAGGAAAGAGACTGATGCCATGAAGGTGGAAAATATGATGAAGCAAGGGAAGAGTATTGTAAAGATGAAGAGGATGATAATGATGATGACAAGGACAAAAATTTGGAGGATGAAGAATAAAATGAGGAATTAGATCACCCTCTATCACTTAATGACTATAGCTTGTCATATGAGTCCCCAAAGAGGAAAAATAGAAAGTCTGGGAACACTACTCATGGGATGATGATAATTTTTTAAAGCACCAAAGCTGCAATGATGATGACAATGGAATGTGATCTATTACTTATTTATATGATAATTTATATTTATTTTTATTGATATTAGGGTTGGTTTATGGAGTATCCATATCCTATGTAGGTTATTTTTTTAATTATAATTTGGAATTAATTTAATGATTAATTATAATTGTGATAAAATCAATAAAAAATATAGTAAAATAGCTTTTAACTAGTAGAATGAGATTAAATTACTAAAATAGACAAAACATAAATGAATGAAGGAAAGTTAAATATAAACACAAGAGGACTTATGATACTTAATTTTTTTTGTATTTAGATTGTGTATCACTTATAAATGAATAGTATTGATTAGCTCAGATAGATTTTGCATATGCAAAAATAACTATGACTAAAATTTCTCAAGTTCAAGATCGACCAGTAGGGGCAGGACTGATTACCACTACTATCCTCTAATGGTGTATTCAATCCTCTAGTGAAAAATGGGTAAATTTGGGAAAATTCACCTTTGCCTACTTAAAACATACCTATGTGTATAAATATAACCTTTGAATGCATGTGGGTGGCCTGCAAATGACTTCAAATTTGAAACCCTAATAGGGATTATAATAGATAAAATCTTTCAAATATAGAGGGTGAGTGTAGTGGGTTAATATAACACAAATCACCCTCATAATTATTTGTCACTACCTACATATCCAATACTCTAAAGATAGAAATCAATCCCAAGTAGTTCTTCCACTTAGAGTGATTTATGCAATTATGCTCCTTTTGTTACATGTAAGCATCTAGATATGGCTTGAATATTTGATAATTATTTACTTTGACTTGGATAAAATAGGATCTTAACTTAGTTAGAGATTGCTTCAAATTATTATAGCTATATTTGGGAGGAATAGGGAAGTTTTATTGAGTGTGAAATAATATAAATGTGTCTCACTATTTAAATCTCTAAGTGGTATAATAGGTTACTTAGATATGTATTTATATCAATCCAAAATGGGAAAACCTCATGCTACCTATTTTAAAAATATGGACCAACCTAAAATGATGGGTCTAAATTTTAAAAATATATGTTACTAAGGTGAAGGATAGGATCAAACCATATGCGTTAAGACCATCTACCATTATTTCCCCATACTATTCAATTTTGTCTTGAAAGGTAACATGTACAATTTTAGATCTAGGGTGTCCATAGATATTCTTAAAGGGGTTTTTAGTGATTAATAAAATTTATATAGGTATAATATATAAAATTAGAAAGGAATAGGTATATACAATTACTTAGGATAGAATGAGGTGCTTAAATAAGGCCATATTAAGTGATCAATTAAAATAAGGTGAAAAAGGCCAAAACTAACATCAAGTATTCATGACCAAATTTGAGTTAATATATTTTACCTCCCCCTAGTCTAGAAATAAATTTACTAGAATTAAAGAAAAGATAAACCTGAGTGTGTACAACACAATTTTCATTTGAAAAGATAATTTTTTCAAGATACTTAAACTTATCAAACCCTAAAATAATTCATTAAGTTGTCATTTTATTCATTTTAAATTTTAAAAAGCTTGAACTTTGAAAACTAAAAAAATTGAAAATAGAAACAAGGGATGAATACACTTGTATGTCTCAAACCAATGTTAATTTTATAACTTTGTTTGAATATGATGCTTCCTTGAATCATTGAAGAGTTAGTGTTTCTCATGAAACACTTATAGATTTTTTGTTCCTTATTTGAACCAATGGTAATTTAAGGGTGATCAAGCACCAATTTGAATTTAAATTGTATAGAAAATAAAACCCATTGATGGAAATATAAACCTCAATTTGCATTATTGGTATTTTTAACACCAAGGCATAAATGGGTTAGAATCCATAATTTATTCACAAGTGATGATGCCAAAGAGCACTAAACCTCTAAGTTATGCATTATGTACTTTAAACAAATCAACCACTACAAAAGGATTATAGATTCAATTGTCACTTTCTTGCTTCTTATATGTATGATAAAAAAATAGTGGATAAAAAATAGTATTGAAAACATGTCATGAATCTATAGCATGCCCCCATTGATAAATTTAAAATTATTAATTGTATGTGGATGTAAATTTATAGATTTTTTTAAAAACTTTGCATGAATCTATATCATGTACCCAAAATTGTATGAATATAAATTTATCCCCTATAATATGAGTGCATATGTATGGCATATGCCCCCATAATAAGTACCAATTATTGAATTATTTAACCTTTTTTAATTATTTAAAACCTTATTTCATAACCAAAATTGATTTTTTTATCATAGAGGCTTATTTTTGTATGAAAATCTGACTGAACTTCCTCCTTTTGAGGTGAGGATATGTGTATCATGAAGGTCACTCATATCAAATTAAAATTTAACTATATCATGTGTATCACTATGTAATCATAAAATAATGTAACATATTTAAAAATTATATCAACATAGTAATATATGTACCATTTTAAGAATGTTTGTAACATATGAGGTAAGGCCTAAATATAAAATCTAGATAAATGTATCCATGAAGCTCATAGTATTAGTTATAATATAATCATCATATGTAATAATTTGTACAAGATATGGGTTATGGAACTCATCAAACTCAATAAGTTCAACAAGCACACAAATACAACAAACATAATGTATAATAATAAGGCAAGGGTTGCATACAAGGGGCATGTTCAAATGTTATATAAACAAATATTTAACACACAATGTCAAAAGACACATGAAAATGATATTAATAAATTCAAAAATAAGGTACATGTTCAAATATCACAAAAAACAAGCAAATATTTCATAGATATGTTCAAGTAATTGTTACACAATAGGGCCAAGGGCCATATACAATAACCAAACAAAAATAGAATCTACTCTATAAAATTAATAGCATTAATAGAGCATAAGATTGGAAATATAGTCGATACCATGTATATTTAATATGATCATATCCTATAATATATCATATTCATGTATACAAATTTATTATATAGGTGTTAGCAAGACATTTTTAAAGAGTATATAGCTTAACATTTTAGGAGTTATATAATGGTAACACCTATAAATATTGTAACCTCTATATAATATACCACCATTTTAACATAGCCACTAAGTAGAGGTAAGTCCAACATCTTAGTCCATATAAAATTTGTATGTCCTACATAACAATCATAAATATCAATGAAATGCATGTATCATAAAAAAATAATAATGTTATCTACTAATCATGAGATAAATAACATGTGAAAATGATTTAAAATATGTCTTATCATGCTTAAGTCCTAATTTATTATTTTTAGAATATTTTAGAATATTTTTATATTTTTTAAATATTTGAATTTTTAGTTCTTATTTTAATTTCCCAACAAGAATAAAAAATACTAGTAGACAAGACCATGAATTGGAAAGTAGAAGAAAGGAAGTGAATCTTAAAAATTTACAAATGTATAATATAAAGTACACATTTAATATGATGACATGGCCATGCACGAGAAATATTAACCCTATGTATATGTGAATGTAGATAAAAACCATGTGGAGGATAGAAAACATATGCAAAAGAATGATTTTTCATCCTCATCTCATCTAGTGTATACTTGTCAAAGTATGTAATGTACATGTATGAGAAATATATCACACAAAATTTTAAAAAAATCATTAATAAATATTATTTTTTAAACCATAACTAAATTTAATATATAAAAAAAATCAATAATTAAGGCTTTGTTTGCTTATATTTTTATTTGGATATGTAAATTAATACAAGATAGAATCAAATGGCTTGGGATAGTATAAACAATTGGTCTTGACTATTTATATTCGATATTGTCCATGTGTTCAATGTCTTATTTTTTTAATATAGTAAATTTAGTAAAAATTAAAATATTTTAATTTGATTTATATTTATAAAATATATAGAATTTGAATGTAAAATATACTACATTATAGAAACTAAAATGAGCTATAAATATTAAATTTCAATGAAATATACAAACATAACTCAAATATAATTTATGATTATTGTTTAAGTATATCATTGATGTGGAACTAATTGGACAAATCTCTAAAATATTTCAAATCTAAAAAAATAATCATACAATGTACTAGGATAGGGTCGCATTAAGGTAGACAAAGGCACACTATAGTTGTGTTTATTTGATTGTAGCCACATCTATGTTGATTATATAGGAGATTTTTTTATCAGGGACTTACACCTATCTATATTAAATCAATTAAATACTTATATTTTTTATGTCACCTTTATTCTAATGTATGTGAATCATATGCATAGATTGTCATTCTTCATCAAATAATCAAACCCTAGTTTCCTCACCCTTGGAGTGACTATGGTGAAAATGGGTTAGTGGGCAAATGGTGTTGAGTTTCCCCATGGATCCCTATGTCAATGGGTGATACCTAAATATCCAATAATCCAAATAAGTACTAATACTTATGTAATTATCCCCTACATGTTGTCTTGTGTGTGCATATGGATACAGTATGTCAATCAAGTACATGTAGTTACCTAGTTTGTAACTTGAAAAATATAGATCATGGGATACTCCTTTAATAATTTATACTTTTGGTAATATTTCTCCTACTACTAATAAATAAATATGGATGAATAGGGAATATTTTTTCACTTAAATGCTTGATTGAGTGTTTCATGGTAAGTTACATTGTGAGTTCATATTATTTTCTAGGTGAGGAATGAATGAGGGTTGATATTGTATATAAACCAATCCCTTTTTAAAATATATCTCACTAAAATACTTAGGCCAACCACAAGGATACATTACATTTTCAAATTGGATGACTTTTGGGCACTGGACACTTAGTTCAAAAAGGGATGCCAATGTTGACATAGGAGTTTGGTTGTGATGTAAGTGTCTGAGAAGTTAGAAAATAGGTGTAGGTCCAAAACTAGAAGAGAAGGATAATGATCATGTTTAGAGTATTTTTCATAGTATAGAGGCCTGGGCATTAGAATAACATATGGCTGGATAAAGAGATAATAAATTTTCACAAAGAGATAATAGACACAAGCCTTTTAATAATAGGAAGGTCTTATAACTGAAGGGTATAACCATGATAGGTATTTTCCAAGTGTACAAGATTTAGTTGATATATAATTAATATTTCATGTCTACATCCCCCCTTTAATCTAGTAATGAAATTATTAGTTAAAAGGAAAATAAATGCATACGTGGTTTTGTATAACATACCTTGTCTTTGTTGATCCAAACTTGAGTGATTTACTAGTGGCTAACCTAAAACTAAGAACATGTTTTAGTATATAGTCAGTGTATGAATTTTTAAATTAAAATAATTTAAAATGTTTGAAAATAAAGAGATCAATGTTAGGATTAAACTTGTGTGTCAATGTAACTGTCTTGTCTTTTGGTAATTTTATTTGAAGATATAATTCACTATGAAGCAATGGAGATGATATTGAGAAAAAATTTAAACCTTAAAGTACATGCACATATATATTATTGGAAGAAAACATGCCCCCATCCTTGATGAAAAGGTGAGTTGCCACACAACCATTGAGCTTATCTCAATTATGTAACCCAATCATACTTAAAACTTGGTGAGTGTGAGTGTGAGTGATCTAATCAAATCACATTATATATCTAGTGAGAGTGGATGATTTAATCACTCCAAACTATAAATAATTTTAAGTTAGATGATTTAATCAAATATAACTTATAAACTTGGTGATATTGTGTGATTTAATCACCTCAACCTTCCAAAAGGTGAACTAACTACTATAATAGAATGGCTCAATATAAATCTATAAAATTCCATCCTAGGTATGATAACAATCCATAGTAATATTTTTTTTTGGGCTGCAGGAATCAGGTACAGCATGGTCATCCCCTATAACCTACAGTGCACCTAGGTAAACTTTTTTAACATGACTGGTGGCACTGGTGAGACACAACCATCTGGTACCATGGGGACGGGGGGGACTAGAACTCATGACCAGCCTCCTACGATAGGAAAGACTTAGCCAGCTGAGCTAGGCCCCTGCCCCTATCCATAGTAATATTTTAAATCTATAAACTAATTTTAATTTTATCTTCCATTTACATGTCATATGCACCTCATATATGTCTCAAGTTGAAACTTAGGTATAAAAATGGTACCAATGTATAAAATGTTGCCATAATGTGTATCTAAATCATATAAATATAAAATCTGGCCAAGTTTTAAATTTTTTTAAGTGTCGAGGTCATGTTCCCATGACTTTTCTCCACTAATATGGATAATATTGGTGTAAGTATGAATAACATGTCTCTATAACATGCCACCACTATAATCTGGAGATGGTGAGTAATGAATAAATGTGGAGGTCATGCCTTTTTTAACATGCCCCCACTAAAAGTTAAAACTATGCAAATGTGGAATCCATGCCTCTATGACATTCCCCCACTAAAATTCCCCCCATTTTGAGGTTATGTAAGTATAAATTGGTAGTTACCTTACCTCTAAATAATAAGATAACTATATAATTTATGTATGGATCATGTAGAATAGAAGAGTAACATGTGTAGGTGGATATAGCAATGAAGTACATATTATGTGATCACATAAAGTCCTAAGATGAATTATATATATCATGGAAATGTTTATAAAGTAAAAAATCAAGCTCATCAATCAATTAATCACATACACAATATCACTTAAAATAAAAACAAAAAGCAATGGCCCATGGAGACCTCACACAAGGGGCTGCTTGAAATGTCCCAAAATCGAAGGGAGATGACTTAGTCAAATTTACATAAATCATAGAATGACATATTAAAATTACACATAGAATAAAATATGACATTTTTAAATGTCACAATAGGAAAACAAAGTCACATGGGATGCAATAAATGGAGCATATTCAAATTCTCAAACAAAGATGACAACAAAAAGCATGAAAAGATACTCAAGGAAATGCAAAAAGGAAAGAATGGAATCATAATAAAATATCATAGGCATATCATAATAGTCTTTGGATATATGTCTTATAAAAAAATGTGAAGTACATATCATACCAACTATACTAATAAGTATTTAAGCATGGATAAAGGCATGCATAGGTAAATAAGCTCAAACATGGTATTAGAAAGTGATCATATAATAATATAGTATAGTATATTTTATTAACTCCTTTGTAGGAAACATATGTATGTATAGAAATAAATGATATGTTATGTACCAAAAACATAGATGCCAAGGAGTTAATAAAATATGGAAATGTTGAATATTTTTGTATTTTTTAATTTTTTTTGGTATTTTTTAGAATAATAAATTGCTTAATCCCATAAGTCCTCATTCTCAAAGGGGATAAGACCACCTAACATACCACTTTCTTGGTATAAGAGTTTGTATTGAATTATTGCCAGTTTGTCAATGTTTGTTTTCATTTGTTCACCATACATAAATGGTATTGATCTATTATTATATCCATCATGTATAATACAAACCTCCTTTCCCTCAAAATTAAAATTAAGGTACATATTAGTAGTTATTCACTATTGCATTCATATTGCCCAACTAGTCCCAACCAAAATGAAATGTTAAATGTGGCCAATAATCTATTACTCATACAATTGTTGGGGAAGATTTTGGTCCACATACAATAGGTATATGATTGTATCCATAGGATTTTGTAAAATTTTAGGAATGTTTTAAATTATCCATAGTATACCCAAACCGTCATAATGAGGAAATGCTAAAAATTATGTTTCAATTATTTACATCAACCTCAAGATGTTAAAAATAAAATCCATTAATATTTGTGATAATATTTATATTGTCTTATAATGATAAATTTATATTATTATAATATTCCACATTATTCAAATAGTGTATTTATGTTTTTCCCTTGTAAGGTTGACTCAATACTTCTAGCCAAGATGGATGTATGGAACAAAAAGCATTTACATGCTCATCTTCTATTTTTTATTTTCCCTTATCTTGGTTTAGTTTTGCATATTATAACGATGGATTTAGATTATATGTACCATGACCTATACGTGTGAATAGATCATGTGAAATTTGCTCAAATGGATCAAATTTTATTTTTTGAAATGCTAATTTGTCATATCATGGGCTAAATCATCATCAATATTATAGTAATCTAAAACATGTCCATCTTGTTTTTTGGTATTAACCACTAAATGAAGCTCAATTTTTTACTTTATTTCGGTTTTGGTATAATTGGTTCCTTTGGTAATTTTTATTTATGTTGATGTCCATCTAGGTGCACCTTAATTATTATTGTCTTATTTGTATCTATAGGTAAATGATCCATTATGATTGACTCACCCATTTCATAGGTTTTTATATTCTCAAGGATAATGCATTTCTTAGGTGGCACCACTTAAGATATGCCTTATATATCAAAATGTATCATTTTGAAAAAATTTAAGGGTTCATAACCTATAGGAATTGTCAATAAGGTCCCATCATGTATGAATTTTATGTATTGATTTAGTGTAGATGGTACATATTCCATGGTGTTTATCCATGGTCTACCCAAAAATTAATTTATAATGTAGTTATTGAGACATGACTTGAAATGTATTTGAAACCATTTTTGGTCCCAATTTCACATCCAATGTGATTTGGCCAATTGTAATGTTATGTGAATTATAAAATAATTTGATATGCATAAATAATTTTGAATAATACTTGTACTAATGACCATGGAGGTTAATAAAGGTATGCTACAAATTTTTAGTCCTGATCTAGTATTGATAAGAACTCTTTTGATTCCTTTGTTATGCATACTCACTTGTATGAAAAAGGCAAATCTTGGTCAATAATATCATTGGATGGTAAATTTGTTGAATCAAATTGATGAGTTTTGCATTGTTTTTTAGATCTTACATAATATTCATAAAGTAAGTAGGCTCAATATCACTTGGAACTTAGGTATCACACAATGATTCATATAATATATACTTATAGATAATAGATTACTTGAGAATTTTTTGGATTGAGATCTTAACATGTGTGTTTCTCAATTAGTCAATAAGATTATATCCTTTAGATTTGATTATAATTTTAGTTTTATGAGAAACCTATTATATATTAACATGTGGAAGACTAGTTTTTGTACCTTTACCTTTTCTTATAGTGACAACCTGGAATGTGGAATCTAATATAAGTTGTGGATGAATAATGGGTGTAGGATGGTATTTTTCACTCAAATATGGGATATGTGGAAAAAATGGTTTAGAGCATGCATGTTGGAATATAGATACTATGTCTATTATATTACAAAAAGAGTTAGAAAGATAGATTAGATATTGTTTTTATTTTAAAACACTCTCATTATATTGACAAATTTATTTATTGCATTAAATGATAAGTTTAATTGAGAAATCATAATAGAAAATTGTAACTAAAATTACAAATTGAATCCCAAAGGGCCTATATATGCATCCATATTGAGCATAATTATAGAAAAATAAACCTAATTTTTTAGATTTTGAATATTTTAAAATTAGAACACAAAAATCAACAATAGTAAATTAGGAAACCTTAGGTCAATTTTTGGGTTTTGAGATCAAATTTTGGGTTCACCAAATGTTTAAACCTAAATTTTATGGTACAAAGGTATATATGGTTAATAATATAGAAATGATTAACCATAAGGGTGATAAATAGATCTATATTAGGCCAATTTATTTTTAAACTCAGATAAACAATATTCTAAATTTAAATATTGATATATGATATAAATATAAATTAAAACTATTGATTAATATTGTGATAAATTAAAAATAAGAATACTTAGCTATTTTACTATATATATGTAGATCTAAGCTAAAATAGGGTAGAAGTGGACTAGATTATGATCCCATGACAATTGTTAGATTCTATAATTTTACATTCTATGGCCTCAAATGCTTGCATCAAATTTGTATAGTTGTGTCAATATATGTGTTTAATCTAAATGTAGGTATCCTATATCAAAAATTGAGTGGATCTAGATGTGACCAATTGAATCCTTCTAGGTTTTCTATTACCTTTGTTATAATGTATAGTATTATGTGCATAGGATTTCACTCTTCATTAAATTATCAATCCCTATCTTCCTCATCCTTGGAGTGATTATGGGGAAAATGGGTTGGTGGTAACAAGGTGTTGAGTTACCCCATTAACCCCTCTATTAATGAAAACTAGATACATAGCCAATGCTCTAAAGAGGATGTCAAAATTATGTAGTTATCCACTACATTTTTTCTTGTGTGTGAATAAGGATGAAATATGTGATAATCAAGTACATACAATGGCCTATCTTGTAAATTTTAAAATATGGCTCATGGGTTATTCCTTCAATACTTCAAACCTATGGTAATACTGATCTTATGATTGATATATAAATCAAGATGAATAGGGTATATTTTCTCACTTGAATGTTTGATTGAGTATTTCTTGGTAAGTTACCTTATAAGTTCCTAATATTTATTAGGTGAGGAATGAATGAGGGTTGATATATATATATATATATATAATGTACCAATCCATTTTCAAAATATCTCACACTAAATCACTTAGGATGACCATAAGGATATGTTAAATTTTTAAATTAGATGAATTTTTGGCACTATACACTTATTTATAAAAGATATATATGCGTCGATGTAGGCATATATCTATGATGTAAGTTTTCAAGAAGCTAGAAAATAATTATAGGTCCAAAACAAGCATCGAATGATAATGATCAAGTTTAAATAATTTTACATAGTATATAACGCTTGTTCATTATAATAACATATTTTTGACTAAGATATAAGTGATTTTTCACAAAGAGATAGTGGGCAAGATCCTTTCAACAGTATTATGGTCTTAGAACTGAAGGATACAACCATGATAGGTGTTTTTTAAGTGTACAAGACTAAGGTAATATATAATTTATATTTAGTGTCTACAATACCCTTAAATTAAAATAAAATATATTTATACTTGGTCTATGACTATTTGAATAAATCAAAACTTTAATTATAAAGAATAGGGCTCTTTTGCTCAATGTGAAATAGCTTGTATAAAGAGTAATTTTGTAAAATTTCTAAGTTATGTATTATGTGGCCTTGATGTGTTTATATAATGGTAAATTTTAAATATTTATGTTAATAAAATTTGATAAAAACATAGTATATTTGACATGAAATGTCTCAAATTTTAAAATTAACTATTAGAGGATGGGAGATAAGGCCGCACTAGTGGACAATGCTGAGATGCAATCCTATCTAACCTAGTGTGGTCTGGTCCTAAAGGATACAGACTATTATAACTTGGTTGACATGAATATGTAAGTATAATATTGATTACTAAATTATATTTCTATTAATTTCACAACATTGAGTAGAATATTTAAGGCCCTCATAGATATTTCAAGTTGATGTTTAGAAAATAGGTCAAGGAAAGGATGTCAAGATTAAACATTTTCCAAAACTTAGTGATTAAATTTGAGTGTCTATATTCCCCACCTAATTTTATAGATGCAATGGAATGGAATAATGTTGGGGATCAACCAACAATTTGATTACACTTATGAAAGCAATAAACTGTGAAATTAAATCAGATAGATAAGTAACTAGAATGATAAATAGCAAGAATAAGAGATACAAGAAACCACCCTAAAAACTTGTATTAAACTCTTTACAAAAGGAATAAAATTGAAGAAACTTCTTTCTTCCACACCTCTCTCAGATGTACAGATCTCTTTCCCTCAAGAGCTCTCTCTCTCAAGTACAATCAACTCCAATAACCTAGATTGACTCACCTATACAATTTTGTATTGTTATTTCAACATTCACATACAATAAGCTAAGAAGATCTAATTCTACATATAGAATTAGGATACTTGAGCATGCATTTACAACCAACAGTTAAGCCTCTTGAACAAGGGCTCTAAAAATAGTCTTACTAATAATAGAGATGTGGACTTAAGACTATGACTTAAATCTATCATGCAAACACTCGATTCTATCCTCGACAATAGCTCTCTGGATGCACAGGTAATCGACGCCGGTTCCTACCTGCTCACCTATGACCGACGTCGACCGATCTCCTGTTGACGCTGGCGTCTCTTAAACTACACCTGACTGACGTTGGTCACTCCTGACCGATGTTGGTGACTATGTAACTACTGCAACTCTACAATCCGCTCCTTGGTGAAGCTTTTTAGGCTCCACACCTTAACAATCTCCCACTTGGAGATAAACAGCTGCACCATTACCTATACAGTAACATCTTCTAGCTCCTCCATCTTCAACTCAATCATGAAGACCAACAGAAGTTGAATGAAGATTCAACTTCTCCTTTGTAACCAGCTTGGTTAACATATTAGCAGGATTCTTATCTGTATGGATCTTCTCCAGCTTCAACTCACCATCCTCCAATACCTGTCTTATGAAGTGGTACCTAAGCTGTATGTGCTTTGCTCTTGAATGAAAGGCTGAATTCTTAGCCAAATGAATTGCACTCTGACTATCACTGTATAATCTGCAACTCTCTTGCTCCCTTCCAAGCTCTTCCATGAACTGTGTCATCCATATCATCTCTTTGCTAGCCTCTATGACTACAATATACTCTACTTTTGTAGTTGACAAGGCAATAACCTTCTGCAACTTTGATATCTAGCTAACCGTCGTTCCACCTACAGTGAAAACATATCATGTGGTGCTTCTCCTGACATCCAAATCACCTACCATATCTGAATCTACATAACCATGTAGAGAAGTATCTAAACCTCCATAGCACAAGTGCCTACTACTGGTTCCTCTCAGATATCTAAGGATCCACTAAACCGCTTTCCAATGTTCCTTTCTTGGATTGGCCATATACTTACAACTCCCACTGCTTGGGCAATATCCGATCTAGTACAAACCATTGCATACATCAAACTCCCTACTGCAGAAGAATATGGAACTTTACTCATGTACTCTACCCCATCATGTGAATTATGACATTGTTCTTTACTCAACTTAAAATGTCCAGCCAAAGGTGTGCTTATCGGTTTAGCATCCTGCATATTGAACCGTTTCAACACCTTGTTCACATAATCCTCTTGAGACAAAATCAACCTGTGATTTTTCCTGTCTCTCTTTATGCTCATGCCAAGGATTTTCTTTGTTGCTCCCAAATCCTTCATGGCAAATGTTTGAGCTAATTTCACCTTAAGCTCAGAGATATCCTGCATGTGTGATCCTGCAACCAACATATCATCTACATACAACAATAGAATAATATATCTACCATTATCCAATCTCTTAAAAAATACACAATGGTTAGATTGACACCTACTGTAGCCATGCTGAGTCATAAACCTGTCAAATCTCAAATACCACTGTTTAGGAGCCTGCTTGAGGCCATACAAGCTTTTCTTCAATTTGCACACTAACTTCTCCTTACCTTTGACCTCAAATCCTTCTGGCTGTTCCATATATATTTCCTCATCCAAATCTCCATGAAGAAACACTGTCTTAACATCAAGCTACTCAAGATGCAAATCCTCAATAGCAACTAAAGACAGTACAATCCGTATAGAAGTTATTTTAACAATAGGATAAAAAATCTCACCAAAATCGATACCTGGCTTTTGTGTAAATCCTTTCACTACCAACCTGGCCTTATATCTCATCTATCCATTCTCACCTTCCTTCAATTTGTAGGTCCATCTGTTCTTCAGTGTCCTCTTACCAGCTGGCAACTCAACTAAATCCCATGTTTGGTTCTCTCTCAAGGACTCCATCTCCTCAACCATGCCATGCTCCCACTAACTCTTGGACTCCACCTGTATTGCTTCTTCAAAACTCTATGGTTATCCACCATCAGTTAGTAATAAATAGAATAATTAAGGGGAATATCTAATTAGAGGCTTACTTACCCTTTTTGACCTCCTGATGGGTGTCTGAGACTTGTTCACAACATGTTGTCCACCCAAATTATCTGACAGTGACCGACCTCAGTCACTTTTAGGCCTGTTACTAGCCGACATCAGTTCTACCTAACCGATGTCGGTGCCTATCCTGCCGACGTCGGTCTCTGTATGACTGACATCAGTTTCTATTTTGTCAACATCGGTTCCTACCCTACCAACCTCAGTCTCTGTGTTTTCCTACAAGTGATTATTTATTTTTCTCGCGAGCTCATTTTGGACCGTCACCTCATCCAATTGACCATTGCTCTACCCAGATTGATTCAGCTTCTTCAGCTGATCACTATACATCACTTTTTCATTGAAAACAACATCATGGCTCCTAATTATCTTGTTAGTTCCTAGATTCCAAAATCTAAAACCAAAATCATCTGAGCCATAGCCAATAAATATGCACCTCATAGACTTAGCATCCAGCTTCTTTATATTTTCCTTATCTATGTGCACAAAGGCTTCACAACCAAAAACTTTGAGGAATGAGAGATCTACCTTTTTACCTATCCATGCCTCTTCTAGAATTCCACCATCCAGCGCTGTAGAGGGTCCTCTATTAATCAGGTACACTGCAGTATCAATAGCTTCTGCCCAAAACTCTAAGGGCAAACCAGCATGCAATCTCATACATCTTGCACACTCCATAATTGTTTTGTTCATTCTTTTAGCAATTCCATTCTGCTGAGGTGTCCTTGGAACCATCCTTTGCCTATGAATTCCATTCATATAACAATACCAGTTAAACTTACACCTTAACAAATAACTATAATAAAGGAGATGCATACCTAAGTATATTTTGATATGAAACTTGATTGTGTAGGGTGTCTCAATGTAAAACCTACAACAATGCCACTAAAAGTAATTATTTTCCATATTTGAAAATTGAAAATCTAAAACTTAAAATTTGAAATTGAAAAGATAGAAAGAAAATAATACACCTAAAATAGTATAAAATTTAATTTTACTTTAATTGGAAATTGGATAAGTTTGTGTACTCTCTTTTTGTGGCATTTGGAGGAATTTTGAACCTATGGTGAATTGAGAGTGATCAAGTCACAATTTTTGAAAATTACTAAAATCCATTGAGTTTGAATTATTTTATTCCTTAAACCTCATCCAAATATGTAAATTAATCTTTTATAAAAATTATATTAGAATAAATGGGTGGAAGCACCAAATGTGGCTTGCTATATTAGAACCATAGATCTTGAGTGTAACTGGACTCTAATGTGGTCCACTTGAAAAATGAGATGAATCACACCACTAAATATGGATATAATTCTATTTGAAACATTTTTACATTTCAATCTTTTAAATTTTGAAAAATAAAAATTAAATTTGAAATTTTTAATGTAGTAGCATGAACATGAATGAAAATCATGCCCCATGTATTTGTACTAAATTCATATAGAATGTCAATTGAACTTGCAGTTTTTTTAACTTTGTAACTTGTAACTATTATTATTTTTCACATTCTCATGTATATGCATCAAGTTAATGCAAATTTTTACTCAATTAACTATAATAATGAGTGCACATGCATGTCATATTCTCCCATAATACCAAAACAGAAGAGTTGGAGGAAAACCTAAAAATTCCAAGGCATACTATAATTTTGAAAAACTATATATTGTCATAAGTCTAAAATTTGTTACTTTTGATGGCATGAATTATCAAGTCAAGCCCATTATGATTCCCCATTGAGATGAGAAACATATCTTGTAGGTAAATAATCTCAAAATAAAAATTTTATAATATGTGAAAGATATAATCATGTACTAGTTCTAAACATTTAAAATGTATTAAATCTTAGTATTTAACATATCACTGAATCACATATGAAACATGTGTTAGATATATATAGTATTAAGGCACATAATCAAAATGTGAATGATATGTATCATGTAACAAGAGTTAAAGTATAAAATAGAATCAATTCATGATATGAATACCAACACCATAAGAATAAGTAATGAACATACAAGTAATGTCATGAAGTTTTCATAGAATGTCACATATAAGGCCAAAAGTCCACATATAAGGGACATGTGAATGTTTTAAAAACACACAAGTCTAAGGGACACATAAAATAATCAATCAATTCCTAACTTATCATTTCATGAGGTAATAATTTAAAAAGAATCATAGATCAAATGAAACTAGTCTACATCAACCATATGCATCAATGTCATTGTTAGAAAATAGTATGCCCATGTAACACAATGTAAAGTATGAGTGAATAAATAAATAAATAAATAAATAAATATATATATATATATATATATCATTAAGGTATAAATATTTTGTATATATACAACTTGTTTAAATGTTCACAAATAATGAAGAGATGCCCCCAACTTAGCAAGGCTACTATGTAAAAAAGAAATCCCAACATCAAATAACTATGTAATAGTATGTCATGTATCACACTCGCATACCTCATTAAAAGTAATGTGTATTGAAAATTTAAATATGATATATAATTAACATTAATTAAATAACATATGGAAATAAGTAAATTAACACCATAATAAAATGCTTGGAGGTCCTAATTTTTTATTTTTTTGGATTTTTGAAAGATATGAATTTTTTTCAAGATTGACATCTAAAAGATTTGAAAAGTGGTAAGAAGAAAGGATTAAAAATATAATAAGTGGGATGTATTTTATCAATCCCTAAAAATTTTATAAACCATAGTGTGGCAAGAAAGAAGGTAAGGAAAATTCACCCAATATATGTGTAAAAGAGTCATAACAATATACCACAAATCCCTCCCCAATAACTCTTTCAGTTTTAGAGGATCCCCTCTCCTTGAATGGACCTACCATTACCCTTTATTACCTTTTTGTGTCAACCCCTCCACCTACCCACCCCCACTAAACCCTCATCTAACTCCTCCATTTTTTAGGGTTATATCAGAGGAAAAGTTTTTTAGCAAACCTTGAGAAGATAATCTAATGAGAGACTCTTTCTCTCCACCCTCAGCTTATCCAGACCCTAACCAGGACGATCTTAAAAATATCACTCCTAAACCTTTATTTATAATCAATGACATGTTTACTCTAGGCCACCGATCACCCCAACCTAAAACTAAGAAGGACTTTCTACTCACCCCCCAGGTGGTGGAATCACCTCTCCTATTATTAAGACATCAATTGGGAAAGAGAGAATCAAATAAAAAGGTTAATTTTCTAACTCCCCCTTAATAAAATATTCTATCAAACTCAAATAGCATCAATGGATACCCATCAAATCTAAAAGAAGAAGTAAAAATGTTGATGTCGATGAGTCACTAATATCTACAGGGAGGGTTTCCAACCTGGCTGCTTAGAGAAAAGAAACTATAAATGAGATAGTAAAAGGAATCAAAAAACCCTTAAAGGGCACTTCACACATCCCAAAAAGTAAATCTCATCTCATGAAACATAAGGGGAATAAACCACCCCATAAAACATAGGTTGGTAAAAAACTTGAAAAAGAAACATAACCCTTTAGTAATAACATTACTAGAAAGTAAGATGTTAGTGACAACACTCAACAAATATAGCAATAAAATATAGTTTAGTGTAGAATGTACTAGCATAAGATCCTCAAGGGCTTTAAGAGGACTAGAAGTCCTCTAAGACATCAAAATCCTAGAGGGATAAGTTTTAACTTCTAACAATCACTAGATGGATATTATGTTTAAAGAAAAAGATGACACAAAATAGTGGATTATCTCTAACATTTATACCCCTAACACCATAATGGGTTAGAAGAAACTATGGGATGAGCTATTAGTGTTTAGAAAAAAATGCAATGAATAGAAATGGTTTGTAATTCAATACTTTAATTCGCTTTTAAATATATCAAAAAAGAGAGGTGGAGCCCAATAATTCATAGACATCATGGTGGATCTATATGAATCCCTCACTAGTTCAGGGTTCATGGATGTCGACGTCAAAGGCAGTCCCTTTACCTGGTCCAACAAAAGGGTGGGGGAGAATCTTATACAATTTAGACTCAATATATTTTTTGTCTCCCTTAATTGGGACTTACACTTATCCATCTCTCTTTCCTCCCTACCAAGAATTAGATCATTGAAGCTGACAAAATTTCTAACAATAAGAAACTCCCATTTAGATTCAAAAACATGTGTTTACACCATCTATAAATCCATAATGCTATCAAGGAATGGTAACTAGTGGAAGGAATGAAAATGTTCATTCTAGTCATAAAATTGAAGAGAATCAAATAAATACTTAGTGTCTAGAATAAAGAGGTCTTCAGGGGTATATTCATAAAAAAGTACAATATGGAAGAATAACTAAAAATCCTAGAGGATCAAATGGAAACCAATGGAAATGATAAAAAATTGATTAATATTAAGAAAAAAATTTAAGCTCATTCCATAATCTAGATGCTAAGGAGGAATCATTCTTGAAACAGAAGTCCATAAGCACATGGCTAAAATTAGGGGACATGAACACTAATTTTCTCCACCAATAGGCATCCAGACATAAGAACTTTAATAGGATATCTAAACTAACTCTCAAGGATGGTTCTAAATATAAGAAGAAGAGGGAATAAATTAACAAATAATTCACCACTTCAAAAATTAGTTAAGAGAAACTAAAATCAATGATAGGAAGATGGAAGATAGTCTCCTAAATAACCTCCCCTCAATCATCTCCCTGATAGAAAATTTTGAAATTTTCAAACCCCAGTCACCTAAGGAAATACATCAGGTGGTTTTATTTATGGAATTTAACAAATCCCCAAGCCTGGATGGCTTTCCCCCACTTTTCTTTTAGAAATTTCAGGACATAATCCACCCTAAGGTGGAGTCAATAGTACATATATTTTTAGGGTGGGAACAATCCTAAAATAGCTAAACAAAACTTTTTAAATCCTTATTCCCAAGATATATGAATCAAATCAATTGAAATAATTTAGACCCATAAGCCTTTACTTAATAACATACAAAATTTATGCAAAGACATTAGCCACTCACCTACAAAGCCTACTTTAAAAAACCATAGAGAAATAACATAGAGCATTTGTGGTATGAAGATAGATCACATACAACATTATAATCATCCATGAAACTCTACACTCAATTGCTAACTCCACCTGAGCAAGCATGTTTCTCAAAATAGATATGAATAAATCCTATGATAGAGTATCATGGATATTCTTGGACAAGGTACTCAACAAGTTTAGATTATAGTCAGACATAAGGGGCCTGATCCAAAGCTATAGATCCACCCCCATACATTCCATACGGATCAATAGAGTCCCTAAAAGATTCTTTTCAGCCAATAAAATCTTAAGGCAAGGAGACCCTCTTTCCCCTATTTATTTATCCTGATGACTGGAACACTGGGAAGAAGTATTATAATATCTAGAGAACAAAATCTAATCCAGGGATTAAAGGTGACACAAAATATGGACCCTATCACCCATGAGTATTTCATATATGACACTTTCCTTATCAGAGAGGTATCTATTTTAGAAGTGTCAACTCTCAAAATATACTTGTGAATTATGAAAAAGATTTAGGCCAATGCATAAACTTCAACCAAAAAAATATTTCTTCATGAACAGCTTTCCATCCCTCTAAAAAAGATTAGCAAGAACCATAGGATGCAAAATCAACATACTTCCCTCAACATAACTTGGCATACCACTATTCAAAAGCAAAATTCATGAGGAACTATGGAATCCCCTAGTTGAAAGAATCTAAAAAAATATTTTAGGATGGAAATAAACCCTCCTATTACAAGCGGTCAAACTATAACTACTCAAAATTTTATCAAAAATCATCCTAGTCTATCTTATGACTCTATCTTGAATCCTTAGCAAGATTATTAATAGAATAGAGCAGATACAAAAGACTTTATTATGGAGGATAATGCAATAAATATTTAGATTCCCACTAGTTTCTTGGGATAAATTTTTCCTCCCAAAGGAACTCAGAGGACTTGGGCTTAGAAGAGTTAAAAACATGAACCAAGCCCTGACTACTAAATTTGGGTGGAAAATTATGAGGGAATAAAACCACAGAACCAAGATTATCAGACTAAAATATTTAGAGGACCGAGAGGAAGATATTTTTCTCTAGGAAGAAGGACCCATGAATGGATTTGCCTTTTGGATTATCATCTCAAGCACAAAGGATGTACTAAAGAAGGGAAGTAGATGGTAGGTCATAAATGGATAAAAGGTGGACTTTTGGGAAGACCCCTAGCTCTCTCCCTCCACTTGGCTTCCCACCCCGCTAAAACACTCTTAAGGAAACCTATAAATCCATTATAGGCCTCAAGGTTAAATATTATTGGCTCTAATCTAATAGAAGAACAAAATGGACTACTTTGCCTATAGTGTCTGACAATGTGGAAATCAACTAGGGAATTGCTAACCTCAACTCCCAAATTGAATAGATTTACATTGTTGTGTTCCCAAAAAAAGATACCCTCCTCTAACTAGTAGAAGACAATGGATAATACATCGTCAAATTAGGCTTCTTATCTAACCTAGCTCAATCAGATGATTGGTCTTACTATAAAAATTTCTAGATTAAACACCTTACCCCTAAGGTGAATTTTTTTTGGATAACATCTCATAACAAAATTCTTACTATCGATAATCTAGAAAAGAGGGGGATGACCATCCCCAATAGATGTATATTTTACAACTCACTGTTAGAATCTTTGAATCATATATTCCTTAAGTACTTATTCAGAGCCCAAATCTAGAATCTCCTTCAACACTTTGACCTATCTTCGATTAATCCTAGCTCAATCCTGGACCTCATCATCTAATGGAAAATCCTTGGAATATCCCCTTTTTTCCTTTCTTTGGTTTCTCTCCCTCCCCTAATTTTTTTGGCTCTTTTGGTTCAAATGAAGCACCCACATTTTTAGACATAAATGTTTTAACCTCTTGAGTTCCTTCTATAGTCTAAAATCTAATATTGTAAAGAATTAGTATATGGTAGTTTTGAATGACAAATTGGGAGCCTTTGAGGTATATCAAGTCATAATTTAAAAGTGAAATATCAAACCCCATCTATCTAGGCCCTTTTTGGATAGGAAGCTCACAAAATGGGATCACCTCCCTATGGGATGGCTAAAGACAAATTTTGATAAAGTATCTAAAGGAAATATTGGTAGGGTGAGGGGAGTTGGTTTCATTAGGGATGAGTCATGGTAAATAATTATATCCTACCTTAGGCTAATGGGCATCCAATACAACCATATAACATAATACAAAGATTCTTTCTAGGGAATATATCTATAAATCTAACTGAACATACCTAAACTAACCATATAAGGGGCCTTACTTAACATCCTTAATGCCTTGGAAGTAAAGGTCCAACCATCCCATATAATTATCCAAATCATAGTTAATTCCAAATGTCTCTTCCATTCAATTGAGAGTAAAATTTCCCAATCTTCTATGAAGGCAACACGGTGCCAGACACCTTGGAAAATATGGGTGTACTCAACTCTAACTTCTCAATGTAGACCAAAACCCATAACATCCCTCCTCATATCCATCCCTTTATTACTAATTATGTAAAATTTCAAGATCCACAAGCTTGTGGTGGGGACACACATGAGAGTATTAATCATGGTTATAAAAAGGCTTAAACTCACTTTATGTCATAATAATGACATGAATTTTTAAATTTATGGTGAAATACATCACTTCAAAGAGGCTCATTCCAATGACTATGGAATAAAACAAAAGATTGGAATATTGAATTACTACTCATCGCACTACAATCCTCAACATAGTTATAGAAACAAAAATAGCATCATGGGAGGAGACAAGAACCATTGTGAACCAATATACTTCATTGAATTTGAAGATAACTATAAAGTTTGGATGAAGTTATAGAAGGGTGGGCTCATAGAGTTCATGCTCAAGATAGAATGGCATGAAAATATTCTAACCAAGGATTTTGTGATGGGTTGTAAATAGTGGTATGTGACCTTCAAGGGTATTACTATAGATGTCTCTAAGGAACTCATTAGGGATATTACTATCATGTCATGCAAGGGATTGAAGGCCTTTAAATATAAACAACATAAATAGGAACTCATATAGGCATTCTTCCAAATAGACACTATCTACTATACTAATAAGAAGGGCTTCCTAAGGGTTGACCTTTTATGGATATGGTCAAACATATATTTTTAGGTAATGTATTACTTAACACTAGAAGGCAAATTTACCCATATTTTTTCACACCACTTATTACTTATAAACCAATTCAAATTCCATAGGATTAGTCTGTCATACTATATCCTCATGTCTCTTGAAGCCATAGGCTTATCCTTCTAGGAAAAACACATGATTGCTATAATCTAAGGATTAATTATCCTTATCACCAAATGAACAGCCCCCATGAAAAGTCAAGAAATTCATATCATGGAAATTAGTAGAGAGAAAATATTTGACAAGGACATTGATGTGGATGGTAAAAAAAGTGAGGCCTCTCCTTCCACTTTCTTGGCTCACCCATAGGAGGGAGGGAAGAAGGAAAAAATAAAAGATCATGATCCTTCTCCCCCATAAAAGAGATCTGGAAAGAAATTAAACATAAGTATTCACTTTTAATAGGGCATGGAAAACACAAACTTAAATATCCATGAGTTAAAGGTGGAAAAGATATAGAGTAGGAATGAAGGTTTGACCCAGCTTCTAGAGGGCCATAGGCAGAAGATGACAAAGTTCCATGAAAATATACAAAACTTGGGCAGAAAATTGGTGTCATACATTAGATAATGGAATAAATTTAAACAAGAAATTGATGAGCTGAGGGAAGGGATAGGGAACTAAAAATTATAGAAAGTGGTAAGCTAGAGGGAACCCTAAAAATTCAAATAATTCCTCACCATCACCCCAAGGAGTTACAGCAAAAATAAAGGTAAATTATCAATAGAGAAGGCCAGAAGCTTGGTATAATAATGAAAAAATACATCGAAAGGCCAAGAAACTAAAACTAGAGGGATGATAAGAAGTAACAAAAAGAATATGATAGTTGGTAGCAAGAAAGAGGATCATCCTAAAGAAATTTAATAGGTGGTTATGTTTGTTTTGTTTAGTCTAAGTCCTTTTAGCTGAAATTATACTTTGTGCATCCAATAGGTCAGGTTGGCCTTGTTTCATTTTGTTTTATTTGTACTTGTATTTTTGAATGGTGGTTTTTATGTCCCTATAAAACCTAATTTTAACCTATCAAATAAAAAACAATGTACAACAAATGATTGGTATAGATAAAAATGTACATGCCCCCAATGGGAAAGGGGCTATGTGTGCTCATGTAGTGTGTATAAGTATAAATATGTGATCATGTAAGTGAAAAGGAAGCCATAAAATCATATATCTTCCATAGGAATTAGTTTTAATAACATAAATAACTTGAATTGAAATCATTTTAATATATTTGTTTTGTTAATACTAATTTAAGTGGTGTTAACACATGTGAAGGTTATGACATGTTGTATTGGAGATTGATGAGCATATGTGTGAATGATGTGTTTATTTGTGTGTTTTGTGTGAGTTGCTTATATATTTTCTCCAATTTCTTTGGGTTCATTTATATTATATTCTCCTCAATGAAACTTGTCTAAAATCAATTATTGAGAAAGGGAGGTAGTTTGAATAGGGTAGAGAAATTGTAGGTTGAGAAACCAAGAAATAATTTTTAGGTCTGGGAAATAATAATTACAAGAAAATTAAGTAATTTCATTGATACAATTGATGGTTATGATGCTAACCTTTACAAAAAAAATTATGAGTTGGAATTAACATGTTTTAAAAATCAATAATGTATCAGTAGATATCACTAAAGAATTGAATGCCCAGGTGTCTAGTCTAAAGTTTGAGGACACCAAGTATTTTAAGTCAAGTAAATATTATGAGGAGGTGGAAAATTATTTATTGAAGATGAATATTTGACAAAATGTTGAGGTGGATACTTATGGGAGTATTTTAAACTACCCTATCATGTTATCGTAGAGCAAGTTATGAGGTATGTTACATTAGAGGGTGGATTTATGGTTATACATTATTATCATTTTCCCATCTTAAACTATTTTTAACACCAAGTTCCTTTAAGTCTTCCTTTCTATATATTGTACTCACTAGAGAATTTGGTTTTAGATGTACAAAGTGAGAAAAATAAATCTCCATTGCATCAAGTAGTCATCTTCCCCATTTATAAGTTTTTTGATGCCCTTAATTATGTTCCTTAATTCCCAAACTTGAGGAGGGGTCATTCTATGGAATTATAGGGTGCTAAAATAAATATAAGAAGCAATATAAAATTAAAATAGAGGAAGGGGACATATAATTATGTACCTTTTGATATTGATAGGGATATTGAAGGGTAAAAGAATTTGGGGGAGTCAAATGAGACTGTGAAACATGTGGAAGGGAAAATTCAAAATTTTCTTAGTAAGGGTGGAATATATAATCCTAATAAAGTTAAAATCATGGGAGATAATGATAATATGATTCAAGAGGTAGTGGAATGCCAACATCTTCTTAAAGAGAGAGGTAGAGGGATTGATTTTGATCACAAGGAGATGAAATTTCCTAAAGGTAAGGAGAAGATTCAATCAGAGTTTGAATCTCTAGTTGGTAATTTTAAGAATCATAACAGTATTTCCCAAATTGATGAGGAGGTTTATTTTCATAAAGACTCTCTAATGTTTTATTTAATACCATTATAGACTTAAGGATACTCTCAATAAAATGAATCAAAATGATGGTATTTTTTTTACCAAGGTTGAGTTGATGGAGATGATTCTTCAATATCAAATATTGAAAGAGAAGGTGGATATAATGGAAATATAAATTATAATATTAAATAAAACCTTCTATTGCTTATTGATTTTAGTTGTGTCACTATGTAGAACTATGTGCAAATTATGGAGGGATTAATGACTTTGGTTAAAAAGAAGAATGAAGATCCTGGGAATGGTAATCAAAACAAGAAGAAGAAAGGTATTTATATGGATAAATATGAGATCCATATCACTCATCAAATGGAAAAATATATATATATATAATCTTATAGATAATTGGGCTAAAGTGTATGAGTCATGGAAATGCCCAAGGTGTTAGTTTCATGTTTTTACTTTTGGCTTTTTTTTTTTTTTTGTTATTATGCTATTATTTTAGTGTGAATTTTCCCTTTGGTTTCTATGGTAGGCATTCATTTTATTTCTAGTTCTTATACCATTCCTAGGTGTTTCATGTAAAGGGAAGGGTCCCTTTTTAAAAACCCAATTTACCATTAATATAAAAGATAGTTTACATTTTTAAAATTATCTTGAAAATCAAGAGGGAAAGTTCCTAAAGATAAAATAATTCCAAGGGATAGAAAAAAGTTTGGAATTTGGGATATAATAATTAGAAACAAGGTAAAAATAAATAAGCTATGTACAAATAAAAATACATAAGTAACTAATCAATATAATTGGACAAACTAATGGGTTGGGAGGAAGTAATAGGTTACGTCTAACCAAGGATCTCATTAAGAGGATGAACATATGTATACCCAATTTTATACTATGAAGGAGTGACTTATTTTAAAGAATAAGTGCTAAATTTATATTCCTCTAAATCTAAATAGGAATCATATGATGTAATATAACCATTTGAATCATTGCATGTATACCCATGTGAACTTGTATCCACATGTATAATAGGAGAAGATATAACTACATCTAATTGTGTTTATGCACTAAAAATATCTTATGGCTCTTAAGGAGATAAATACCTATTTTTATGTGCCACTTTATGCTTGGAATAATATACCATACTCTTTATAACTAACCGGTGATGATCATGTGTAATTGTATCATATTCAAAAATAGATGAAGAAAGTGATTATGTAATATGCTTTTTAATATCTATATCATGATATTGAATGGTTATGTAGACTATTTAATTGCCATATTATTCAATGTATGTTCCAATAAATTATTGTGTGTGAGTAATAAATATCATTAATTCAAATGGATATTCATTTTGGATTCCTTTAATTTAACCACTTGATTACCATGAATATATTTGAGACATGTATGCATTGTAGAAGATATTTCTCTAATTTTTTTATCCAAGGGTGTCTTAATAATATATAAAATATCCAAGTGATTTGTAAAACTAATAATGGGGTGGACACTATGAGAGGTCCCACTTGTAAATGTAATACTATATACCCAAGAATATCTTGGTTATGACCATCAAATTATTTGACAACTCTAAAAGTATCATGTAAATATTTATCTATATAACCAAGAAAGTGGAGGAGTGTTATGGTTCATGAATTTTTATTTGATCCATTGTCTATCATAACACTATGTATGGATTACTTGTCAACATATGCATGAATCAAGAGTGCATGTATATCTAAATCATCATCAACAAGTTCACTACAAGAAAATGTAATCATAATATGTGATGTTTGGCTTATTTTAATTATACTAATGATTATAAAATGTGTATTCCCATGTTTAGGAGGGTTTTAACATTATATGCATCATGTACTTTAGAATTAGGCTTGTCTATTACTTCATGATTTAGAAAAGTATCTTTCAAAAAAATTAGCTTTAAATTTTCATTTGATTTTGGCTTAACCTATTTAGTAGGTGTGATAATATCAATAATATTTTCATTAATGATATCCTAGATATTGTGCTTGAGCTTGAAACATATGTTTTTGTCATTTCCAATACATCAATATTAGTCACAATATTCATAATTAACAAAACTTTTAGATTGTGGTTTAGACATGTCTACTTTCAATGCTAAAGGAAGAGAGATGATATTACATTAAAGTAAATTTTATAATAATACATGAGGAGGTGATGGAAACCTTGAGAATTTCCTCTTTTGTGGAGCTTTTAATTGAATCTTTTGTGTTATTTATGAGATATCATTAACTGTAATATTAGCTTCGTTATTGATTTCATTGAATTTTTTCTTATAATTTAGATTCCTCTAAAACTTACCATTTTAAGTATAAAGATAATTTGAATTATATTTGATCTTGTTCAAAGTAATAAATTTGATCTCACACTCTTTGACTATATGTCATAACTAATAAAAATTATTTGAACTTATAAAACAGAATTGACTCTTGGAGTGGACATAGAAAACTTTGAGTGAAGATATCTTGGAAATCATTATCATCTATTTGATTTGTCATTTTTGATAGCATAATTTTTTATCTTATAACATATTATCTTATTATTTAATTGGAACCTTGTTTGATCTTTAAAATTTGAGCATGTGATATCTTTTCACCAATATTGATAGAAACATGTGCTAAAAATTTATTTGACAATAGATTGAAAGCCTTTAATGATTAAAGAGGAAGATAATAAAACCATATAAGATATTATTATTTGTGACTTACTAGAAAGATATTTTTCAAAAAAAAAATATCTGCATAGTCTAGACAAGTTTCATGGAATCCATGCAATGTTATTTAGGATCACCTTTGTCTATCTTAGTGGGCCACAATCAAGGATTAGTCTAGATAGGATTGAATGAATGAAGATTAACCTATATGAATTAGTGAAATACAAATCAACAACTCAAATGGAAAAGTATTATCTTCATAATAAATAAATTACTTTAACAACATTATCCATAAAAACTTTAAGAAGGTATATTATATAGGTGAAATATAAACATGTCCTTGTATCTTTATGAATGTGGTATTTTTGTTCACAATGACCTTTATTAAACACCAAATTGATACCTAAGCAAGATAACTAAACATTTATAGGTAAAAACCATTAAATATAATAAAAACTTATACTAATACCCCCCCATTAAATGTAGCTTGGGTAGGTAGTGGAATTGGGTCATATCACAAAGGCCTGATGAGGTACCCAAGTACATAGAAATTACCCCTAGAGGAGGATGTCAGAGCTACCTGAATCCCAAAAAGAGCTTACAAATGAAGATATTTTCTCTTAGTGAAGGGTTTAGTGAATATATCAACAAGTTATTCCATTATTTGGATGTAGCAAAAATCAATGACTTACTCATGGATGAGCTTCAAAATGAAATGCATGTGAATATCAATATGTTTGGTTCATTTATGGAGGACCAAATTTTTATAGATCTAGATTATGCTATTATTTTTGTATAAGATAATTTTTGGTCAATAAAATTTTATGACAAACTTAGTGAGAATCTCCTGAAGTGAAATAACCTTAGTGGTAACATTAAAAACTCCTCTATATTCTACCTCAATAGAATATAAATCTATATCATTTTACTTCTTGCTTGACCAACTAATCAAAATTGAAGTAAGGTAAAAATTATATCTTAAATTAGACTTATGATTATAAATATCACCAACCCAATCTAAATTTATATACCCAAGAAAGTCAATGTCAATGCTTACTCCATAGTGAATCCCTAAACTATGTGTACCATGAATGTAGTGTAGAATATGCTTATCTACTTTCCCGTGTAGCTCATGTGGTCTCTACATGAATCTAGATACTATTCCCATTATATATGGAATGTTAGGTCTAGTGTGTGTAAGGTAGATGAGACCACCAATAATTTTTTAATATGAGGTAGTATCAACCAAACGAGATGGAGAATCAACCTTAAGATTCACACTAGATAAAAAAGGAGTTGGATTTGGATTACATTCATCCATGTTAAACCATTCAAGTAAATCAAGAGTATACTTGGATTATGAAATAGTGATCTTGGAGTTAGACTAAGAAATTTCAATCCCAAATAAGTAATGCAAAAAGCCCAAGTTATTCATTGATAACTTGTCAAATAAATCAATTTTAACTATTGAGTTGGTGGATGAAGAACTACTTATGATCAACAGGTCATCCAAATAAATAAATAGAATCAAAATTGAATCATGTTATTATAATATGTAGACATTTAGATTAGAATCACATCTAGTAAACCCATTCAAATGAATAAAGGAGTCCATCTTGGCATACAAATATTGAGGAGCTTGTTTGAGGCCATAGATAGATTTTTGAAGTTTGCAAACTAATGAGGAATATTCCAAAAATATTTTCGGTTATCCATGTGTATTTCCTCTTTGAGATCATCGTGAAGAAAGGAACTCTTCACATCCATCTAATGAACATCCCAGCAATGTGTTACAACTATACTAAGAGTGAGTCAGATTGAATTAATTTTAGCATATGAGGAAAATGTATCAATATAATTAATACCAGTTAATTGATAAAAACCCATTACTACTAAACATGTTATTAACTTTTCTACAAACCCATCTACTCCAAAATTTATTTGATAAATCCACCTACATCAGTTAAGTTTTCTTCCCTTAGGAAGAAGGATTAAATACCAAGTGTTTTTCCTTAGCAAGGAACCATACTCCTCTTCCATACCAATATATTACTTTGGATTTATTGATGCCTCATGAAATTATTGTGGATTAGAAGTAGATGAATGAAATCATATGGGGAATTCTATAATTATTAATGGGTTCACATGTCTAATGGATGTCCAACCCATTAGCCAACACTTTGTAGTTTATATCTAGAATAAAGAGGATCAATGTTCAGAGAGTTAAGAGGATATTCCTCATTAAATATTCTAAGAGGATGAGGTGATTTATCATCACTACTCTGATCATTATAACTAGAATAATAATCTAGATCATCAATAAGCTTCTAAAGTAGATTTGAATCATCAGAATTATCATTAAATCCTAGTGCATCCAAAGAAGAGGGAGGAGTGTCATTTGTATAATATTGAGGACCTTGTTGACCATTTTTGGCCCAGCAAGCCAAAAAATTGGTCCCATTCTTTTTTCATGCTATTCTGAGCTAGTAATTTTTATTTTGCATGAGTCTTGCAAGTTTCTACAGATTTTTCAAGTTTTTCTATGAAATCTGTAGGTCTATTTCTACAGACTCTATAGAGCTTGGTTTTCTACAGACTCTACAGGTTTTCTACAAACTCTGCAGGCCCATTTCTATGGACTCTATAGAGCTTGTATTTCTATGGACTCAGTAGTGAAGTTTTCTATGGACTCTACAGGTCCATTTCTATGGACTCTACAGGTTTTATATGGACTTCACAAGGACTTCTATGAATTCTACAAATGTAGTCTTTCAGCAGATGAAGAACCAGTTCAGAGAGTGCAAAGTTTTACAAAGCTTCTTCAAACTCTTGTCTAAAGAAATTCACAAGGAAAGTTGGCATCTTTGAATTGTTGAACCATTAAACCGAGTTCAATGCTTCAGTTCTGTTGGATGAATATTTTGTTGTCAACTCACTGATGACAAAATGGGTATATCAACCATAGTATAAGGAGATTTATGCCACAAAAGTGTAGGTTTTCCACATCTTAATAAGATAAATCTCTCCTCTCATCAAGGGGAGGTTCCCTATGAATCACTTATATGTTATATATGTATATAAATAAATAGAAAATAATACTTAGGTTAGTATAACACCATCCATCTCTCTCTTTTTAGAGATGATGTCCAAAGAACAAAAGAAGGAGGTCATGGTCGATGGCTGAAAGCATTCCTCTTCTTTCAGGAATGGTATCCAGCATAGAGTAGAAAATATCCTAAAGTAGTAACAAGGTCCACAAGGAAACCCATGAAAGCACAAAGTATTCCATTTCCTCCTTCACTGATTCAAAACACACGTGACAGTAGAGTGAAACAAAGCCCAAAGTCTTCACTTAAAACTACAATGGATAAAAAGGTCACCAAGATAAAAGTCAGCTCAAAGTATTTATTTTATCCTTTAGAAATGTCTTTAGATAATTTCAATACACACACTTTGCTTATTAAATTGAACAGATGAGAGATTATCAGGAAAGAGAACATAAAAACTATTTCTTAAGTAACACAAATTACTTCAACACAAAGTCTGAAATTAACTTGTTTCTCATTCATTTGACAAAATATGATTTACAAATTGAGCACAAAGTCTCAAGAAGTGTCTCAATTTCAACAGAGTTTTTGCTCTCAATTATCCAGAGATATTTTACAAAAGAGGTTCCCTCTATATATAGGGAGAAACCTTCAAAATTGGAAAAAGATTAAAATATTGAAAACCTAGTCAAAGATGAGTCAACATTGACTTTGGGATATTTTCTAGATTTTTCACATGTAATTACATATTAAAAAACTAATGTGCAAATGTCCCAAGTCAGTTACAAAGTGCATTTTGAATAAAGCATGGAAGAACAACTTTAATCTTTATTTCCAGTCTTCTTCATTTCATGGCTGGGATTGCTTGATGTTGGTTTTTTCTATGAACTCAACCATATCTAGGTGCCCAATCTCTATATCCTTAATGTCATCAACATTAGAAGCAACTAAGGTGATTGGAAAAACACCTTGATACTTGTACTTCATTGTCTTCAACTTCTTTAGAGAAACTTCAGTGATCTAGAAGAACTTTGGTTGAAAAGACGTCGATGAAGAGGGATCCTTTAGAGAAATTGTAGTAAGAATCATGAGTGTGCAATCAAGGAAAAAATTATTAATCTAGGAAAATTGCATATTTGATGGTCATGATTAGGGAAATGTGCTTGAAAGGGATGAGGCATGAGCAAGTCGGGAGGCAAAAGGGAAGCGGGCTCAAAAAATAGGAAAATGAAATTTTTTCAAAGATAGTAAAAATGAGGGCAAGGTATGCATGGGCGGTAAAAATTGCCACCCTTGCATAGAGAAGTAAAAAGAGAGAAAAATATGCAATGGCGGCAAAATTTTTTGCTTTTGCATATTTGCTAAAAAATATGCAATGGCAACAAAATTTGTTGCTTTTGCATATTTGCTAAAAAATATGCAATGATAACAAAATTTGCCACTTTTGCATATTTGCTAAAAAATATGCAATAGCAGCAAAATTTGCTGCTTTTGCATATTTTCTAAAAAATATGCAATGGCGGCAAAAATTGCTGCTATTGCATATTTGCAAAAACAACACTAACTCTTTGAAATTTATCAAAATTTTGACATTCTGATCGCATTAAAATCACAATGAATTTAAATTTTGCTGGGAAATCATAACTAAGTAAGGTCACAAACTTTTCAAAGATGTCAATTAAAAAAATTTGAGATCAAGAGAAACTTGCCTCGAAAGATGAACCTAGAGAGAAAAATATGAAAAGGACAAGTTTCATAGGGGTTGTTCCAAAAATGAGCATATTTTATTTTGGGAACAACAACTGGCTCCTATTGTGGAACTTTCATTGATTGAATTGATTGATGAGAGTAGAAACCAGTCTCTAAGTGCCTTCATCCAAGCCATTGGGCTATAGAGTTGTGCTAACCAACAAGAAAGCAAGGTGCCAAAAATGAAAATGAAAAGGAAAGGCACAAAAAATAACTAAATACTATACAAATGTACATATGCACAAATGATCTTATCTGATGCCTCAAGATTTGAAGTGCTTCAGATGCCGCCCACTATGAGACAGTGAAAATGGTGTGGCATCCTGATAAACTAGTAAAAAACCATTTTTTCCCCAGAAATAGTGACGGGTGAATGGAACTCTCCACTAGGAAACCAATTTTTTGTGTCTTCCTCTTGGCTCTTTCTTCTTCTTGCCCCATGGTAGGACATGGTCTTCAAACTAAAAACCATAACTCTTTACTCTCTTGGTGAAGGGCTCCTTTTATTGATTTTGGAGTATAGCAGTATGGTCCACCACCATAGCTTGTTATTCTATTAGTTCAGTCCAGAATATATTTTGATTGTCAGCATTAACCCTTGACAAACCATCAGCTCAACAACTCCTTTGTGTGAAGGAATTCAATCTCTTCATCCTAAGCAGTCTTTAATCTGAGCAATAGAGATTCGCATCCAACTGTGTTGTTGGTGTTGCTGAACTGCATCTTACATGAAGGAAAAATATCTCCTTGAGGAGATATCAACACAGTCCCAGCTCTAGCATTGGTAGAAGAATTACTACCATCAGATTCTAGGATCCAAGCATCATCAAAATCTAATCTTATATAATATTTCTCTTCATTAGAGATGGAATATCCTTCTTTATTTGTACTATACCCTACCAATTCTTCTAATGCTTGATTTAGATCAAATCCTGGATTGCCAGCCATGAGACTTTGATCAACTGAGACATGATCATCCTCTATGGTCAAGGAGTAATTACCCCTGCCTGAAGGCTCAAATAGAATTTGAGCCATAGGGGTTGACATTTGGGTGACCATAATCTTTTCCTCAGATAGGTCCACACCTAGCTCTTCATCAATGTTTAACTGCTCAGGATTGGCTTGCAAGGATTCAAACTCAGTCATTTGAATTTTGGATTTCTTGATGTGATCAATCATGGAAAATGACTGAGATGGACTTGGAAGAGAGGATGGGAGTTCATCCTTTTGGTTTTTAGGAGGGGGAGGACTGATCTACAAATTTGAAGTAGAAGGTGTAGAGATGTTTGATGTACTAACCTTCTTGGCAATCATTGGGTCCTTTGACAGGAAAGGTAGAGTGGTTCCCCACTTAGCAATTGGAATTTTAGGCTGAGTTCTTTCCTTTGTTCTTTCTTTATCAGCTTGCTAGGCTAACTGATTCTCAAATTGGGTGAATACTATGTATGATTCCTCATCTGCTTCACCTTCACTTCTGGGTTCATCTTGGTAATTCAAGAAACCAATGTGGGAGTCACTAGCTGATTCTTCTTGATCCTCCATGAAGAGACCAGCATCATTTCCTTGCTCAAATTCAAGTTGAAAATAGGAAATATGTTCTATTTCTAGATATCCCACTGCTGAGTTGGTTGGAGGTGCTTCAAGGGCAAGGTTCCTCTATGGGGAAGGAAGATGATTTGGTTTCCCTTGACTTCTGGTAGCATTGCCTTGATATGGCTGATTGGGGAATGTCCTTCTTGGTACATCTCTGTATGAAGGAATAGAAGACATACCTTGTACCACTTATCTTTTCAAGGCTAGCAATTCATTTGCTAGCTTTTGCACCATTGGGTCAGTGGTGGTTGGCTATGGGTGAGTATTCAGAAGATGAAGAGGGTTTACCTCTATTAGGATCTCTCCTTATCTTTCCTACCAAGATAAGGTCATCTTCTAGCTTAGTAGCCAAGTCCTGAGTAGCCTCAAGGTCTATGTGTCTAGCCCATCTCAATAGAAAACTCACTTCAGGCAGTTGTGAGTTGATGAAGAAACACATGAGATTCTGAGGTGTCAGCTGGGTGATCATGGGAATCATGTGCCTCAACTTGTTAAACTTGGCAATGAAGTCCCTCATAGGTTCATGGGGTTCCTTCTTCATCTAAATGAGTTGGGATAGCAAAGCATGTGCATTCTCTATAGGCTTGAACTTGGCTTCAAACTTGGCTTTGAGTGTATCCCAATTAGTCACTAATCTAGCTTGCAAATGGTAGAACCAGTCTGTAGCAGCACCTTGTAGCATCTCCACGAATAGCTTGATAGCTATGTCTTCAAATTCCACCCCTATCACACCACAGGCTATGCCGAAGGCTACAATGTGTTCATCAGGGTGAACTCTCCCATCTCCAAAAAATTTGGGGAAGTTCTTTCTTGAGCTGCATGGAAGTTCATGCAGAGGTGGAGTCAAGTTGAGTGGGCCAAAAGAGTTACCCTAGGGGCCTCGAACTGCCATGATTTAATTATGAAAAATAGGGATAACAAATTTGGGTGGAGTGGCCAAATTATAGAACAAAAATGGAAAAGAACTGGCCCTACTTTAGCTTGAGGCTTGAGGCTTCAAACTACGCACTCTTTTCTAGCAGCTCTAGTTTTATAAACTAGATAAAATAATAGAGATGGAGGAAAATGGTAAGGCTACAATGATAATGGGTAAGACACAGAATGGAGTTTCCAGAGTTTGTAACAGATAAGGGTTATAATGATTATGGGTAAGACACAGGTGATATTTTAATTTGAAACTTGAGGTTCTAAATTACACAAAATTATTGTGTCCCCAGTAGAGTCGGCAAAACATGTTGGGTGAATATTTTGTCATCAACTCACTGATAACAAAATGAGTATATCAACCACAGTATAAGGAGATTTATGCCACAAAAAGTGTAGGTTTACCACATCTTAATGAGATAAATTTCTCCTCTCATCAAGGGGAGGTTCCCTATGAATCACTTATATGCTATATATGTATATAAATAAACAAAAAATAATACTCAGGGTAGTATAACACCATCCATCTCTTTTTTTTCAGATATGATGTCCAAGGAACAAAATAAGGAGGTCCCGGTCGATGGATAAAAGCATTATTCTTCTTTTAGGAATGGTATCCAGTGCAGAGCAAAAAATCTCTTGAAGTAGTAACAAGGTCCACAAGGAAACCCATGAAAGCACAAATTCTTTTGTTGCCTCCTTCACTGATTCGAAACACACATGACAGTAGAGTGAAACAAAGCCCAAAGTCTTCACTTAAAACTACAATGGATAAAAGGGTCACCAATATAAAAGTAGCTCAAAGTCTTTCTTTTATCCTTTATAAATGTCTTTAGATAATTTCAATACATACACTTTGCCTAATAAATCGAACAGATGAGAGATTATCAGGAAAGAGAACATAAGAACTATTTCCTAAGTAACACAAATTACTTCAACACAAAGTCTAAAATTAACATGTTTCTCATTCATTCAACAAAATATGATTTACAAATTGAGCACAAAGTCTCAAGAAGTGTCTCAATTTCAACAAAGTTTTTTCTCTCAATTATCCAAAGATATTTTACAAAAGAGGTTCCCTCTATATATAGGGAGAAATCTTCAAAATTGGAAAAAGATTAAAATATTGAAAACTTAGTCAAAGATGAGTCAGCATTAACTTTGGAGTAATTTTTGGATTTTTCATATGTAATTACATATTACAAAAGTACATGTGTAAATGTCCCAAGTCAGTTACAAAGTGCATTTTGAATAAAGCATGGAAGAATAGCTTCAATCTTTATTTCTAGTCTTCTTCATTTCATGGTTGGGATTGCTTGATTTTGGTTCTTTCTATGAACTCAGCCATAGCCACATGCCCAATCTCTATATCCTTAATGTCATCAACATTAGAAGCAACTGAGGTGATTGAAAAAACACCTTGATACTTTTACTTCATTGTCTTCAACTTCTTCAGAGAAACTTTGATGATCTGGAAGAACTTTGGTTGAAAAGACGTCGATGAAGAGGTTTAGAGAAACTATAGTAAGAATCATGATTGTGCAATCAAGGAAAAAATTAGCAATCTGGTAAAATTTCACATTTGATGGTCATGATTAGGGAAATGCACTTGAAAGGGATGAGGCGTGAGCAGGTCAGAAAGCAAAAGGGAAGTGGGCTCGGAAAATAGAAAAATGAAATTTTTTCAAAGATAGTAAAAATGAGGGGAAGGTATGCATGGGCGGTAAAAATTACTGCCCTTACATAGAGAAGTAAAAAGAGAGAAAAATATGCGATGGCGGTAAAATTTGCTACTTTTGCATATTTGTTGAAAAATATGCAATGGTGGCAAAATTTGTTGCTTTTGCATATTTGCTAAAAAAAATGCAATGGCAGCAAAATTTGTTGCTTTTGCATATTTGCTAAAAAATATGCAATGGCGGAAAAATTTGTTGCTTTTCCATATTTGCTGAAAAATATGCAATGGCAGCAAAATTTGCTGCTTTTGCATATTTGCTAAAAAATATGCAATGGTGGTAAAAATTGCCACTATTGCATATTTGGAAAAACAACACTAACTCTTTGAAATTTATCAAAATTGTGACATTTTGATCACATTAAAATCACAATGAATTTCGCATTTGCTGGGAAATCATAACTAAGTAAGGTCACAAACTTTACAAAGATGTCAGTCGAAAACACCCGAGATCAAGAGAAACTTGCCTCGAAAGATGAACCTAGAGAGAAAAATATGAAAAGGACAAGTTTCATAGGGGTTGTTCCAAAAATGAGAATAGCAGATTTTGGGAACAATAGGTTCAATGCTTAGGTTCAACACTTTGATTCAACTATAAATTTCATTGGCAAAGTTCATCAGCTTGGTTCAATTTAGATGGTTCAATCACTCGGTTCACTCAGTTAGTTCATTAAATGGTTCAATGGCTTTTGGTTCAATCAAAGGGGTCATTATCTTAGTTCATGCCTTGGTTCAATAACCATTTAAACCATTAAACCGGTTCAATCAAATGGTTCAATGGTTGGTTCAAAGGAGCGGTTCAATTCAAAAGCACCCTTCAGAAGGGTCAATTTCAAGAAAGCTGCAAGGTAAGTTCTTTCAAAATTTTGTTTAAGGTAGTCAAAAGGCAAAGGCATAATTCCTTTAGACTTTTTGTCTGAAGGAATTCCTTTAAAAAAAAGTCTGAAGGAATTCGGAGGAACGTCGTGGAAGGAAAAGCCGATGGAAATTCTAAAGGCAAAGCGATTGAACAATTCTTGAGGACTTTTTGTCTGCGAGAAAATTGTCCATGAAAAAAGTCCACGAGGAAAAAGCCTGAAGGAGAAACCAGCCCAAAGCAAGAAACCCACCTAAAGGGTATGTGCCCTTGTAGAGGGCTCTCATTGAGGAAAAAGACTTTTCTCAAGAAGCCGAAGGGTCACTTCCCCTTCGGGAAGGATTGACATAAGAAGTCTACAGAAAAGGCTAAAGCAAGAAAGCCAAAGAAGTCCAAGGGGTGACAGGCCTGAGGATGTCAAAGTCAAGCACGATGAACTAGCTATTGGAAATTCAAACGTAGTGATGGGCCGGCGAACATCAATTTTACACTAGGAAAAGCCAGAGCACGAAAGGTGCCAAGTGGCAACTGCAGAAGGATTTGACATGGTTTTTTAGGAGCAACAGAACATGCCATGTGTCCTCTTCCATAAGACCTTCAAGGGGTGCCTAAATCTTATATGAGTAAATCAGATGCTGACACGTGTCTTGCCCATTTCATAGTGGAACGTACCACATGTCACTTATTTGAAGTTAGCAAAAAGTGGCCAAGGCAAGCAAGAAGAGCCCAAGGAATGCAGCGAACTATCAAAAGTTAGTCCTGCAGGGTGAAGGAGCCAAAAAGGGACAAAACCAGGATGAGACAAGGCAACGAAAAGACAAAGTAGTCCAAGTGGCAAAGGGGAGGTGAGTTATTGCTAGATGATCACCAAATGGTGTAAATAGTAAACGGCGTGGCCTGTCTTCTCCATTTTGCATTTTAAGGGGACAAACCACGTGAATATTTGGGAAGAGTAGTTTGTTTGCAAAAAAGAGGTGCAGCTCGTGCTTTCACATTAATGCTTGAATGCCAAAGTCAAGATCGGTGATTACACAACATGGTTCTAGTAGGCCTTTTCTAGAAGAATGACATCAGCAACAGTGACTTCCTCTTCCCAATGCTCTCAACGCACATGGGCCAACCAAAAAAGAGTGCTAAAGTCTTTCCCATAAAGCACCAAGTTCTCTTCTCTTTCTATATATTGTAAAATTCTCATTTGAGAAAAAGATCCATCCTCTCAGCCTTAAGGCAAAACTCGGCCCAAAAATCTCTCGGGCTTGTAAGGCAAAACTCTGCCAAATTTTACCTTGAATCAGGACTTAGCATTTTTACCTCTATTTGAGCTTACACTTTTGGATGTGTCTATGCCTTTGTTCTATGTTAAGTCATTTTCCTTATGCTTTCATAGGGTGATTTTAGCATGTCTAGTGCATTATGAAGTTCTCTTTTGCAGGTTTGCCAGAAGTGTCCCTAGAGGAGTGTAGGTGCCTATGAATAGGCTACCATAAGTGTGTCTAAGGATGCCTCTAGTAGTTTCTTCCTCCCTATATTTCCATGGACCCCTATCTCACTGATATAGAAGATTTTTCCACATCAGATGAAATGTATGGGCACTTCTTCTTGGTGAAAAGTGTATATTCAGGCTGGGTGGGTCATCTTTTTTGGTGTATCACCTTTATTTCATTTTTAGGTTTAGGTTCTATTTTAGTATCTCTCTCCCTTTTCATCCCCCCTTTTTCATTTTATTTGTTAGCAGTAGGAGAAATTAGGGCCTAAAAGATACATCAAAGGGAGCTAGCCCTTATCTAGAGACTCTCCCCTCCAGCTTCGTCGGTCCCATAGGTGAGAGGGGAGTTTCCATTATTGCGTGTGGAAGGGTGGGAGCTAAGAGTCCTGCACCGAGTGCAATCCACTGCATCAACAATTTTTGGCACACCTAGTGGGACCAACTAGGATAAGTTGTGTCCAAAGAGTTGAAGAATTTTTTGTGTGTTCTTCAACTAACCAGCATTTTTGAGGCTTTTCTACCAACACCAATGGCGACTCCAAGTTCAATCAGCTGGTTAAGCAACCTGGTGCCATCAAGAAAATCTTGTTTTTTTTGTATATATAATTCCTTTACACAAAATCATGGGCCTTGTATTCCTTCATATGAATTCAATCAAGCTCAAGGTTTTTATGGAATCACCTCAAGCAGCCCTCCTAGTTGCCCTTCAACAAAAAGGGAAAATTCTAATTTCAAGGTCTTTCACCCTGATGACATGCTCCTGACCTGGAAGGAAATAGTGGAATCATGGGGTAGGAAAGAGGAGAAGAAAGTTTTTGCTCAAAACCTTGAATAAGATAAGGTTGCTCCTACCCATGATACCTATGATCTCCAAGAAAGGTTCTTCCAAGAAGACATAGCCAGGAGATTATAGAGATGGAATCTAGAGAAAGATTCCTCAACCAATGTGTGATGGATGGTTTAGACCCAATGGCACATTCCATGTCTAAACACACCCCATCTACACACCTCTAAGAGAGTTATCAGGCCACACCTGACATTGATGAAGTTCTAGCTAGATGGAAGGAGGAGAATCATTTAATTCTAGCTCAAGGACTACCTCCTTTTCCACATGGTTTTTTCACTTCATCCCTTCTCAAGGAGGAACCTATTCTATAGGAGGTGAGTGAGGAAGAAAAGATCCAATTTGTAGCTCTTCAGGAGACTATCATGAGTGATAATGAAGAATATATCATCATCAATGATCCTTTTGAAGACCTCATCAGTAATGGAGAAGACACAGGGCATGCATACATGTAGATGTTCTAGCAATATGAGGAGGAACATAAGAATGGTGAGCTCTCTCCCCCTTTGTTTGATGAACTTCCTTATTTTTTTGATGAGGACTACTATGTCGAGGAGCCTGAATTGGGGGAGGATTAGATGGATGTCTTTGAACAACTAGAGACTCTAATCCTTGAGTAGGAAAAGGAGAGGCTAGTCTCCCTTGAGGAAAGCCTTGAAGAAGAGAGTCTTAAACAAAGAGGTGATATTTTGTGGGATGAGCAATCAGTTTGTGATTCCATTTTAGACATCAAAATAGTCACCCTTCTTTAAGAAGGCCATGAGGGAACAAAGGATGAGTTGACAGGGTCTTCAACGAAGCAGAAGGAAATGGGTCAAACCATGATGCACTGCAAAGGGACCATGCACATTAAAGGGCCTATGGTGATGAGCCAATAGCCTCATATTTCTTGGTGAAATGCACCAGCATGAAGAACCAATAGGAGGCAAGCTTCCAAGAATAAATAGAGTACGTATATGTTGGAAGCATGTTTGAATCTGATCCACTCAGATACAATCCAATCCACGTGGCAGGCAAGAGGAGCAGGTCACCAAGTCTCCACTTTATTTAGCCACTTGTCTGGCACCATAAGTTTCCTAGCCAGGGAGGGAACTTAAGAAATTTTCCCTTTGATCTAGGAGGGAAGCAAATATACCTGGTTAGCTGTATATAGTAGTTTTCTTTCAGTTTTCTTTCCTACTTTCCCTAAGTGTAGTTTGCACAAGTAGTGTTTTTAGCCTCGTGTGTGTTTTCCTTTGTGTGTGGGGTAAAAAGATTTGTGATTGATTCTTGAATATTTTTGGGGCTATTTCTAACTTTGTTCAAGCTACATCTGACTCTGTGCCTAATGGACTTAAAGGCAACTAGTCTCTAAGCATAGCAGGCGTGCTTCCCCTGGGAGTCACCAATTTGTTGACCATTTTTGGCGCAATAGGCCAAAAATTTGGTCCCCTTCTTTTTTCATGCTATTTTTAGCTAGTAATTTTGATTTTATATGATTCTTGCAAGTTTCTACAGACTCTGCAAGTTTTTCTACGAACTCTGCAAGTCCATTTCTACAGACTCTATAGAGCTTGGTTTTCTACAGACTCTACAGGTTTTCTACAAACTTTGTAGGTCCATTTCTATGGACTCTATAGAGCTTGGATTTCTGTGGACTCAGTAGTGAAGTTTTCTATAGACTCTATAAGTCCATTTCTATGGACTCTGTAGGTTTTCTATGGACTTCACAAGGACTTCTACAAACTCTACAGATGTAGTCTTTCAGTAGATGAAGAACCAGTTCAGAGAGTGCAAAGTTTTACAAAGCTTCTTCAGACTCTTGTTTGAAGAAATTCACAAGGAAAGTTGTTATCTTTGAACCATTGAACCATTGAACTATTTCAATGCTTCAGTCTAATGCCTTGGTTTAATGCTTAGGTTTAATGCTTCGGTTCAACTGTAAAGTTCATCGACTTGGTTTAATTTAGATGGTTCAATCACTCAGTTCACTCAATCCATTCATTAAACATTTTAATAGCTTTTGGTTCAATCAAAGGGGTCATCAACTTGGTTCATGCCTTAGTTCAACAACTGTTTGAACCATTGAACTAGTTCAATCAAATGGTTCAATGGTTGGTTTAAAGGAGCGGTTCAATGCAAAAGCACCCTTCGAAAGGGTCAATTTCAAGAAATCTGCAAGGTAAGTTCTTTTAGAATTTTGTTTAAGGTAGTCAAAAGGCAAAGGAATAATTCCTTTGGAATTTTTATTTGAAGGAATTCCTTCAGACAAAAAGTCTAAAGGAATTTAGAGGAACACCTTGGAAGGAAAAGCCAATGGAAGTTCTAAAGGCAAAGCAGCTGAACAATTCTTGTGGACTTTTTGTCCATGGGAAAATTGTCTACAAAAAAAGTTTGTGGGGAAAAAGCTTGAAGGAGTAACCAGCCCCAAGCAAGAAACTTGCTTGAAGGGTATGTGCCCTTGCAGAGGGCTCTCATTGAGGAAAAGGACTTTTCTCAAGAAGCCGAAGGGTCACTTCCCCTTCAAGAAGGATTGACACAAGAAGTCCATAGAAAAGGCCAAAGCAAGAAAGTTGAAGAAGTCCAAGGGGTGACAGGCCTGAGGACATCAAAGTCAAGCATGATAAACTAGCCATTGGAAATTCAAATGTAGTGACGGGCCTGCAAACATTAATTTTACTCCAAGAAAAGCCAGAGCACGGAAGGTGCCAAATGGCAACTATAAAAGGATTTGACATGCTTTTCTAGGAGTAGCAGAACATGCCATGTGTCCTCTTCCACAAGACCTTTAAGGGGTGCCTAAAGCTTCTATGAGTAAATCAGATGTTGACACGTGTCCTACCCATTTCACAGTGGAACATACCACATGTCACTTATTTGAAGTCAGAAAAAAGTGGCCAAGGCAAGAAGGAAGAGCCCAAGGAATGCAGTGACCTACCAAAAGTTAGTCCTGAGGGGCAAAGGAGCCAAAAAGGGATAAAACTAGGATGAGACAAGGCAAGGAAAATACAAAGTAGTCCAAGTGGTAAAGGGGAGGTGAGTTATTACCAGATGATCACCAAATGGTGCAAATAGTAAACAACATGGCTTGTTTTCTCCATTTTGCATTTTAAGGGGACAAACCACATGAATATCAAGGAAGAGTAGTTTATTTATAGAAAATAGGTGTGGCTTGTGCTTTCACATTAATGCTTGAATGCCAATGTCAAGATCAGTGATTACACAGCATGGTTCTAGTAGGTCTTTTCTAGAAGAATGGCATCAGCAACAGTGACTTCCTCTTCTCAATGCTCTCAATGCACATGGGCTAACTAGAAAAGAGTGCCAAAGTCTTTCCTAGAAAGTGCCAAGTTATCTTCTCTTTCTATATATTATAAACTTCTCATTTGAGAAAAAGATCCATCCTCTCAGCCTTAAGGCAAAACTCTGCCCAAAAATCTCTCAGGCTTGTAAGGTAGAACTCTGCCAAATTTTACCTTAAATCAGGACTTAGCATTTTTACCTCTATTTGAGCTTGCACTTTTGGATGTCTCTATGCCTTTGTTCTGTGTTAAGTCATTTTCCTTATGCTTTCATAGGGTGATTTCAGCATGTCTAGTGCATTGTGAGTTTCTCTTTTGGAGGTTTGCCAGAAGTGTCCCTAGAGGAGTGTAGGTGCATGTGAATAGGCTACCATAAGTGTGTCTGAGGATGCCTATGGTAGTTTCTTCCTCCCTATATTTCCATGGACCCCTAGCTCACTGATATAGAATATTTTCCCACATCATAGAAGTGTATGGGTACTTCTTCTTAGTGAAAAGTGTATATTCAGGCTGGGTGGGTCATCTTTTTTGGTGTATCACCTTTATTTAATTTTTAGGTTTAGGTTCTATTTTAGTATCTCTCTCCCTTTTCATCCCCCCTCATTTTTCATTTTATTTATTAGCAGTATGAGAAACTAGGGCTTAAAAGATACATTAGAGGGAGCTAGCCCTTATCTAGAGACTCTCCTCTCTAGCTTCACTAGTCCCACAGGTGAGAGGGGAGTTTCCATTGTTGTGTGTGGAAGGGAGGGAGCTAGGCGTCCTACCCCGGGTGCAATCCACTACATCAACAGACCCTATTGAAATAAAAAATTCCTCTTAATGGAAAATTCATGAGTGGTGGGATGGAGAATCCTTATCTCTTAACACCCTCAAGATATCCAATGAAGATGAAAAGATGACTTTGAGTTTGCATTACATTATGTTTCTTCTTCAGAATGCAAGCCATAGTAGGAGATTCAAACACTTGCAAGTGATTCATTATGGGTTTTTAACCACTCCAAGATTCAAAATTAATGACTCCTTTCAATGATTTATGAGGATCTAAGTTTTGAATATAACAAGAATAGTTGATGGCCTCGACCTAATATTATGGTGCAAAATACTTAGAGTGTAACTTACAGTCAACCATTTCCTTAAATGACATATTATGTCACTATAATACAACATTCTATTGAGTAATATATGTAACTATACATTTTAGTTCAATCCCATATGATGTTTAGAATTATTCAAAATGGTTACTAACATACTCACCACCATTGTTGATGTGCAAAATCTTGATGTATTTACCTAACTTTTTTTTACAAACACCTTGAAGTCCTAAAAATGATCAAAGCATCTGATTTATGATTAATAAATTACACCTAAGTGTACCTTGAAAATTCATCAATGAAAGTAAGCATGTATTTAGTATTTTTGGATGAAGGAGCTAAAAATGGTCCAATAATGTCACTGTGAACTAGCTCCAATATATGTGTGGCTCTCCATGATTTAATTTGGTTGTAATTCTCCTTAGGATGCTTACCAAGTATGCAAAATTGGAAAACACCATATAAAAACATGACTTATGAAAACCTTGAAACCATGTCATGACGACTAATTTGTTCTAGGTAGAGATAGTTGAAATGGCCAAATCACTCATGCCATAATTTAATCACCCCATCTGAATGAGTGAGTGCGTAGTAGAGGGTTGATTACAAGAAAAATTTGAAAATTATATAATCATGACTGGTGATCTTATTTCTAAAATTTAATAATGGATTCACTAACTACTTCCCTAATTACCACTAAATTAGGTGTGAACTCAACTTTCTTTCCTAAACTAATGTGAGTGTTCTAATAAATAGATAAGAAATTGGTGGATAAAGAGGGAACACAAATAAAATCAATAAATGTCCCATCATTCACTTCAATATATTTTATCCCACTAATTTTTATGGAACTATCATTACCCAATAATATGGAAGGTATAGAACATGGCTCCAAGGATGAGAACATGTATTATGATGAATCCATATGGTGTGAAGCACCAGAGTTAATTACCCATGTGGAATTCTAGGATGTAACAAAAACAAGTAATTTTCCCTTACCTTTTCTTTTTATTCTATATTTGTCCTTATAATACTCTTGTGTTGATGAAATTTGATTAGGTAAATCAACAACATTGATATTATGCTTCTCAAGAATTTTAGTTAGTTGGTTAATTTCCTTCTTTAGGCACTTCATTTCATCATACCTAGATTTCTTGAAATTGGCACATGTGAATTGTTATTTCTTAGATTTCCCATCTAAAGAGGAATCTTTTTGATGATTTAAACTTAGAATAATATTTATAACCCTTTCTTTACTCTGGTTCCTTCTTATTATATTTCTTCTCCTTGCTACAAGAATAATTCTATTTTTCATGACTCAAAATTAATTCATGTAATTTAGATGACTTTAGTGCACCCATTTGAATAAGATTGTTACTCTCAAGTTAAGTTAGTAGCAATGTCATCCAAGGATGGAATGGTCCATGTAGATATAAGGGCATGCTTGGTGTCATGGAAGGTAGAAAAAAAGACATAATAGTCTAAACCTAATTTGGCAAGGATGGAAAGAATCAATTGATCATATTTTTTTTAGTGTTACATAGTTTCAATTGAAACCTAATTGATTTGAACTTTGTGAAAAATTCATATAGTGTCAAAGTTTCTTGGGATCAAATTTATGAGATCACTCTCTAACTCATGACCTCTCATTATATCTTACTTTTTAAAGAGTTTTTCCAATTTTATTTAGACTTTATTAGGAGTTTTTATAAATTCAATATGAAAGAGCAGGTTGGGAGATATAGATAGGTATAGTAGACCATATGATTTATCATTTACATTAAACTAATTTACCTTATCTATATCAAGTGTCAGTTGTTTTTTTTATACCCATCATGATTCAATATAAGCCTTTGATCCTCAAGAGGATTTTTCCTTTGAAATTTTATTCATGATATTTGAATGATGTAAGAAGAGGAACTAAACTCTAATCCATGGTATAGAAAGCAAGTATGTGATGAATTTCATGTGTTGAAAGATTATAAATGTAAAAAAAAATGAATATATAGAGGTTAAAATTTACAAGGCATGAAAATATCACCAATGTGTAGAGGTTGAAAAAACTTGCACTTTCAAAAAATGGTGCTTGAAATGGAGTTATTAGCTAAAGTGATGGAAGTCTAAATGTTTCTTTCTCATAATAAATAATTATTTCACTTTGCATAAATGTTTTCTTATGTATAAATATTTTGGCCCAAATTTTTGAAAAATATTTAATCCCCCTTATTTTGGTTATGACAAATTGATAATATCTCATGTGACTAGGGGATAAGGGCTAGGATAAGGTGTTATGTGGTAAGTAGGATGGGTGTGGTGCAGTTGGATAGGCAAACATAGTGTGGTTAGAAAGATGGTTGTGACAGGTAGGGCACAATTTCATAGGTGTATGTATATTATTATATGCATAAGGTCACACATTTACATAGAGTAGGGATTACAACATAGCCAAACATAACAAGGATGATCAGTCAGCTGCATAGATGTGAATTCATAGATGTCCAGGGTCATGTAGGCATGCAAAGCACAAATGACCACTAGGTCATGTGAAGAAAGGATGACTAGATGTATATGTGTGTTAAAAAACTTATATATATTCATGGATGTGTATGGTGGATGATGCACATGGATTTTTGTACATGTGGGTCTAGATGGAGAATGGTGGACAAGGTCACCAAAAACCTAAGCCTACATAAAGAACCTTAGTTATGTAAAAAATAATTTTTCTTCTCCCAAAAATAGAAATAATGCACTAAGTTTTTTAGAAAACCTAGTAAAACTCAAAAATAATTTTTGATTGAATACTTTGGTAGTATAGATATGCACAAAAAGTAATAAAAATACCTAAAACCCTCTAAAAATAGTTGTCAAGAATTTAGGTCATGTTTATAACCATTCCTAAGGTTTTGGCACCCTTTAAATCTAATGGCACCATCTATTTTTCATTTAGAGACTTCAATAGTTATATATATATATATATATATATATATATATATATATATATATATCAATTTTCTAGAAACCCTAAAAAACCCTTGAAAATTGAAATCAATGAAAAACACCTGAACAAGCTAGAATTCTAGATCTCACAACAGGAACAATGGCATTTAGCTATAATAAAATATCTGATACCATGTCAATATGGCCCACAATCAAGGATCAATCTAAACAAGATTAAATTCATGAATCTTAAACTATATGGAGTAGTGAGATCCAAATAAATACCTTAATTGTCTTCAAAATAAATAAATTGTATTAGTAGCATTATCCATAATTTTTTTAGGAAGGTACATTAAATATCTTAAATATAAACATGTCCTCACATCCTCATGAATGTGGGATTATATTTCATAATGAACTTTATTAAACACCTGAGTGACACCTAATCAAGCTAACTAAACATTTGCAGATAAAAACCATTAAATGGAATAACAACCTACACTAACATTGTCTTCATATAAATGAAGCTTAGGAGCCACAAAGCTAATTAGTAATGGATAAGATCAAATTTTAGGTGCCAAAGGGTTATGTAATAAGGAACATGAGTCTATAAAGGAAAGTATGAGAAATAGTTTGCTAAATTTGAGATAACTTACCTTGTAAAATAATAATTGTATGCCAAAGAGTAGTATTTGTAGAGATTAATGGAGGAGTATAAGTAGCTTTATTAGGCATCGACATGGTTAAATTTTGGAAACTAAATGATGTTCCTATTGACCAAATTTTGACCTCAATTTAAAATTGGTTAACCCCATGTAAATTGAAACTTTCATAGGGTTTAAGAAACTTGTATTTGGTTTTGTCATACCTTTATCTGGTCCTTAAAAGTCTTCATAAAAACTTATTAGCATTGTTTAAGGTAATTTTGGAGAAATTAAGGCAATAATTTATCTTTGTGTGTACTAGCCTATTCATTTCATGGTGAATTAAAACTTGGTTAAGGGGTTTAATAGGTTTTTAGGAGTTTATAAAATTATTTGTATGTATTAATCACTTTTTCATAACATTTCATGATGTTTTGGAGTGTTTAAGGTTCATTTATGAACTTTAAGGTGGTGTTTAATGAAGGAAAAAGAAATTTTTAATAACTCAAATGTATAATAAAGATCCCCAAGTGAATCATATATAAAATAAAACTTTATAAAGTCCTTATATCAGTTACATAACTACCATATATGTCAATATGTCATAAAATGGTCAAAATCTTGATTTTAGTGCTTTAGAGGGCAGTTTTCACTCACTTATATGGACTTGTGAACTCATTTTCAAAATAAAACATTGAAAAAGTGTCCCTCTAGATTAAATAGGTCATATTATATCTTAGGATAAGTTTTTAGGTCCAAAATATGCACTAAACTCTCTCTCTCTCTCCTCCATCACTCCCTTCACAAGCTCATGAAGGCCCAATTCATATGAATGATACATGTCATACAGGTAGAGTTGGAGGATAAAATTTTGTATAAATTTGGGGACCCTTATGGGATTAAAATTTGTGGCATTTTTAATTGTATTGATCTTAAATTTATGAATAATTGCTAAGGATCTAGACTTTTTTTAGGGTCTTAAAACCCCACTATCTCAGTCTTTGGGTACCATAGTTATAGGTATGAATCCATGGATGTAAGGTGAAAATTTAAGAGGTTATTAATAGTTATACACAACCTTCAGACATAATCCTTCATCACCATCTATCCCATATATGCACTAGTTCAAAAATAAAGTTACTCTTTTACATAGTGTGCAAGTGGTTGTCAATGTTTTCCATTTTTTCAGGGATTTCTACAAGGTTATATGCATTAAGTTTTGATTTAATATGTTTCTATATTTTTCCATTTATTCAAGGTTCTCTAATCACTTGTTTATTATTTTTACTACTCTATAAGTGCCATTATGCTCTTAGCTTGAAGACTGTGCATTTGGATCTTCCTATGTAACAATAGTTGAAAGGTCTTGTTTTTATATTATTCAATACATGGTGAAGGTGTTTTTGAAATATGGATATGTGGTTTAATATTAATATACACTCACTAACATTTCTATAATATTATAACATAATCAAGAGACATGAATGAATAAAGAGACTCAACTCTCAATACACAAGCTTTGTATAGGAGTTGATTGTATGAACATAGTTCGTACACACAAAAGACAAGATTGCAGTAATACATATGTTTGGTTATAAACTATACATGGATTTTGAGAGAGGTACATATTGAAGAAACCTAATTATGATCAATTCATCAAAGGAATTAAGGATTGGCCTATAGGCCTAGGCACTCACACACATGTCTGCTTTGATGGATACATCTGATATTCAACTTGAGAAGAAGAAAAATGCATAGAAGTGAATTAGGAATTTAGAACCTATAAATATAAAATATCAAAGTTAATTTGAGGATTAAATGAAAGACTAAAAATAATTACATAGATAAGATGACTAGTCTAGACTCACTCTAACCCCACATACATAATTTATGAACACCTACACATAATAATCATATGCGGGAATTGATGTGGAAACATGAATTAAATGAAATAAAAAAAGAGGACAGACTCATGAATACATCTCAGTCAGTTGAAATCTCTTAATGGATTTGAGAGTCAATAGGTTTAGTATGACAAATTTGAGAGTCAATAGGATTAGTATGACTAAGTTCATAAGTTTAGGCACTCCTACACCAACTTGTTTATGAAAATAAGAAGTTCTAAATCCTGTGTATGCTATGAAAGGACAAGGATATTTAATGGAAATTAAAAGATTAATTTATTGACATTCACTATTTTTAAGGTGATACAATGACTTGTAGTAGATTCTAATCATAAACACAGTCAAATTTCACCAAATATGTCACCTACAAGTAGGCTTATAGAGGTGTAAGAAAGATATTATATGTCTATATAAGCATGATATCTTGAAAAATATAAAATAAGAGTTATAAACCCTCAGACTATGAAAAAGACTTGAATTTACTCAGTGGTTTGTATTGAAGTCTCAAAACCCAAAAATTATACTTAGACTACCCTAATGACCATCTATAGGTTACAAAATGAGCAAGTTGGTTTCAAGGTTTAAGAGAAAATAAATTACACTTGAAGAAGTATTAAAGTGAATATTAGATAAGTGGATATTTTAATATACCATTGAAAGGTTCAATAAACCTAGGATGAGCAAATGAAGGTAATCAATGCAAGACTTACCTCAGCCCTCCATACATAGGTAGTGACCATCTATAGGCTTGAGAAAGAGGTAGGATTAGATTAAAAGTCACATATGTGGTGATGGAGAAATTAAATAGGATATTTTAGACATATAAAAAACATGGGTGAGGTTAATTATTATGGTTAATATGTATTCCTTTGTTAACAGGTCCAATAAACTGTTAAGTGGTCTAAATGGTAGTATATGCAAACCTACAAGTCTACAAACCTATAGGTCTACATTCTCAATAAAAGGAAGCATAATTTAAATGATAAATGAGAATTAATAATGATTGAATATTGAGATTAATATATAGGATTTGGGTATATATTTTCAAGACATAATCTACTCAAATAACCCTAACCCTAAGGTCAAATACTCAAGAGACTCAATTTAGCCCCTACAGACATATGTGAGAAATACATAGATACCTATAAGTTATTGAATTTTTTAAGGTTATATTGAATAATAAAAATACTATTAATGTGATAATTACTTCAATAAAACATTATATAAGTATTTGAATCCCTTCAACAATGATAAAAGGGCTCGGATAAGCTATTAGGGTAAAAAGTGCATGATGTGCTATAAACCCTAAGTATGAGCTAATGGAAGATACAATAGGTATTTATAATAAGGGTGGTAGGAATACAATTTCAATAGGTCAATGTGGATGTCACATACAACATTTATATGTTTGGATATCAAACCAAACTCTACAATTGTAATTTCAAGCCTAAGTGTACTCTACCTCACCAAACACAGTCTACCAACTAGAAAGGTAGTTTTAGATGCTCATATATCTAATGAAGGGTTGAATTGTGGATAAATATTTTATTAATAATATGTAACCCATATTCACTCATGATTCATGGTATTTTATTTTTCATCTAAGTCTTGAGCTTTATGAATAATCCTTAAGACCCTAAGGCACTCACAGGCTGCCAAAGAGGCCAGAATGACCCAATTGAGGAGATGGTTTTAATAAACACCAAAGATGGATTAAATGAATTTTAAAAATACATAAAAAATGTCCACAACTCTCCTAAAAATCACCCCATGCCACTGGTTTATACTTTTAAGTATGAAATTGTATGGAATATGCCAAAAAAATACTATTTTAAGCTTCTTGGGAGATTTGTACAAGGTGTCAAAACTTAAAAATTGACATGGATGATATTAATAAATTAATCATATTTTTATTTGAGGTTATAAATGTGTGGATATCTTATGGATTCAAAAGTCAATTTCTAGGGAGGGAGGCCTAATTAAGACCTAGTTAGGAGAGAGAAACACTAGAAAAGGATACCTCTACTCAATTTTTAATCCTAAAACTTGGCATGGATATTTCAATCCATATTTTGTCCTATAATATGACTTAATATTCTTAGTAACATATATAAAAATCTCTACACAATGAGGTTTGAATCATTTCAGAGCTATAAGGAATGAAGCCAATTTGGAGCTTTTGGTGTATAACGAGTTCTTAGGGTTGGTTTTAGACCTCAAAATGAATTATTTTAATAGGAAATAAATGGATATAGGATGAGATGAAAAATATGAATTCAAATTTTGACACTTGTATGCAAGATTGGCCTAAAGAGATGGAGCATTCTAGACACCTAGAAAGAGAATGAAGTGAAATTTCAAAGAGAACCTAAATATATTAGTTGAGAGGTTTCAAGAGTAGAGTAAAAGTGTAACTAAACATGATATAACGATCAATAATTATACTTATCATCCCACAATCTAAGGCAAAGGGTAGCTTTGGAGAGCTAGTCAAGGTTTTAAGTAAGCATTCTAACTCTTATACCACTTGGAGAAAGAGAGCATCACATGGAATTTAGGACTTGTTAAGTTAGTTTCATAACCCCTCTCTTTTTTTAACTCATGAGGCACTTGGGATTTCTCTCTATCCTATGCCCTTTTCTTGTTCTCTCTCACTTATGTTATATATTGAGCCTAAATTGGCTAAGTTTGTATCCTCCACCTAGGTATGGAGAAGCCCTACCCATTTGTAAAATTTGATAAATGAAGAACAACCTATTTTTACCTTCTCCATGGACTAATTTTTTGTCATTTTTTTGTCATTGATGTAAAAAGGGTGTATCTTGTAAAGGCATAATTGTCATTGATGTCAAAAGGGTGCATCATGTAAAGGCATAATTGTCATTGATGTCAAGGTTGATGTCAAAGGTGTATCATGTAAAGATTGATTATGTGTGATATCAAGAAATATCTTGTGAAGTTTTATGTCAAATGTGACTAAGGATAGATGGTAGTATGTGATATTTTAAGGTATATAACAATGTGATCATGAGAGTTGTCATGAATATTTTGAGCATGGAAGATATAGGTCATAAAAGAGTGTTTGAATATAGCTAATGTATACATAGGAAGCATAGTATATGAAGAGGTTTGTACAAGTAATTTATGTCATGATATGAAGAAGTATGTGTAGAGGAATGTATGTGCATAGTATGGCATAGTCTTAACATGAAGATTTTCAGAATGAACCATGTGAAAGAAGCATAGTTAAATTAATGAACAAAGGTATGTGATGTGATAATGAGCATTGAGAGAGAATTATAATTTAGGTCATTGAGAGAGTGTTTTCATAAAAAAGAGAATGGTGTATTGATATGAGTGTATTGTGATGTCTTATGTCTACTTGTTTGAGGTTTTATTGAGGTCATGACATCGAAAGAACAAGTCAAGGTGTCAAATGCATTAGAAGATTGAGCCTAGTTATGTATGGTGTAGGTATGAGCTGGTGGCATGATGAGGTGAGTGAACTCAGGCATGTGAGAGGTTTTGAAGGTTTTGTGAGCATGAGAATAAGGTTTGGATGCACTCATAAGTGTTTCAAAATGAGTCTTTGAAGGTAGGTCTTTTAGTATTAGTTTGCACCTATAACATTATTTAGCCCTACCTAGCCTTGTGAAGCATGATGATCAAATTTCAAGGTGAATGTGTGAAGGAGATCATGGATAGAGGTAATTCAAGTTTTTTCAAGAGTGATCATGAAGTATGAGGTTATGATTTGTAGGAAAAGGCTTGGAAAGTGGTTTAAAGGTCTCTCAAGTACATAGAATGAAGGTATGTAAACCTAAAATGAATTTAAAGTGTTTATTGGCATGTGTAACCTCTACATCAGAACTTGAGATGTTAATGATAGATGGGTAAGGGTACTAGATAATATCTATAGGCATTGGTTTTAGATTTAAGGGGCAGTCCTTTATGAATAATCATTAACAGTAAAATCTAAGTTAAACCTCCTTAAAAAATTAATAAGGACCTGATGTTAAATATGTTTCTCAAATTAGCTAAGAATGTATTTAAATTATTATTAAACCTATTGGATGCTCTTAGGTGATTCTAGGTGGTATTGAGTTACTAGGTGAGTGAGAAGACCCTACAGGAAAGGGCTTGTTTGTGAAGAATTTGTTATAGTAGTCAAAAGTTGACTTTTTAAAATTAGATAAATTGATGGAGAAATAATTTATAGACCCATATTTAATGTACATTATGGTTTCTAGATAGTTTCTAGGCTTTATGTGTTCAAATTTGGTGATTCAAGTAGGCCAATCACTAACAAGCTTAATGAAGCAAATAGTACAAAACCCAAGTAGAGATGAAAAGATGAATTTGAATGTGTTTTCATGATATAATGATGAAACCAAGTGCATGGAGATTATTTTCATGAATTTTATGCCATTTTCATTATTTTAATAATATTAAAAGGTTAGGAAAAGAGATGGAAATGTTGAAGCCAAAATGGCTTGTTTGGTTGAATTTAGTCTGTGAGATATAAGGTCATGAGATTGGTCTGAAAGACAAATATTATGCTATTAGACCATATGAGTTTTGTATTTGATTATGTTATTAATATATTATATAATATCTTTCATGAATTATGAGTCTTTGAAAGTGTTCATATAGGTATTGGAGGTCAAATGTTTCGTGAATGTGTTTTGAGTATTCTAGAAATTTTGAGTGTTTTAATGAGTTGACCTTGAATCCTTAAGATCTGATTGAAAGTGTCCAATGAATTTGGTAATTACCCTAAGGTCATGTATATTATATCTATGTATTTTTTTTATCATTTTTGAGTGGGTTAAGTGTGTTTGAGATTCAATATTAAAATGTAGACTTTTTAGTGTACACAAGCCTAATAGGACTGAGCACTATTGAGGGCTTTCATAAAGGGGTTAAACATAAAATATGTTATTGAGTTTATAAGATGTTGGAATAGGTATATTTGTATGTTTTATGAAATATTTATGCATTTTATATGGATTTAATGTTTTTCTAAGGGATCAAATGGTAATATGTTGCTAAAAAGGCCTAATGTAATTAGGTCTCTATGAGACATAAAGAATAAGGATTATGAGGTATTGTGGCCAACTAATTATGATTGATTCATGATTTTAACATGTTTTAAGACATATTTTGTAATCAAACAAAGGTTTTTAGTGTGTTTATCTGACCAAGAGGTGTGTGAATAAGATTCTTGTATATAAGCAAGGCATTTTAGGCCTCTGTGGATAGGTTGAGATCAAGTGAGTGGATTGATAAATCAATGAGCCTAAGGAGGTTGGGTAACATTTGTAAACCCCAAAGAAAGAGAATATAAAAATATTATTAAGATCATATAAGTTTCTACATTTGAATATCAAAGTCATATGACCTATTCAATCTTGAAGAGGGTTAGATGAGCAAAGAATCCTAGAGGTAATTTTGAAAGAGATCAAGTGGAGTGGAGATGAAGGAGTGATCATAATATGTTGAGAAGATATCATATTTGCATCATATATGTGTTATATATATACTATATTGGATATATTCTAGATAGATCAAATAAAGAGATGAGTGGAAGAGTATAAGAAAGAGGTGTGATTGACTGAGTTAGTGATTGGTCAAAGAGGGAGTTGAAGCTTCCTTGTAGGTTGGTTCTTGAAAAATTGGTCTTGGATAAGTTGGTTCTTAGAAAATAGGGATTTTTATATGCCTTGAATATGGTGATTGCATAAATTTACTTTGACTAAGTTGGTGCTTAGTCATATGGGTTTGTAGCCTCCTAGCAAGTGGGTATTTGTTAAAGGTGCTTGATAAATTTGGGGTTGGTGTTCCATGTTGGGTTGGTGCTCAAATAAATTTGATGCATTATCTTATAAGATACTTTTTCCAAAAAAAATTTAGTGATTTTTATTCCCCATGAAGTTTTCTCATATATGTGATAAGTTATCTTGTTTCATGCTCATGTGATTGGTTCTTAATGCATTGTTAGATGACTAAGTTACTTTAAATGATTCAAAAATGTTTAAGGGTAATTGATTAAAAGTATTTGAAGAATGATTCACCCCCATCTTATTTATTTTGATTACAACAATTGGTATCATATCCATGGTCCTTTGAAGCATGCCTAACATCTTGAAGGTGATCCTAAGAATCACAAGATGTCTAGTGATCAAGTGGAAGAAGTACTGCCTATGGTATAAATCTTTGGGAGTAGAATTTAATCTAAGGAAGAAGATATGTTTGATGAATAAGTATAATATGATATTAAAGAAGGAGAACTTGAAATAGACTTTGAAGCTGAGATCATAAGTGCCCTAGATGATTTGAAATCAAAAGAAGAGGAAGCATGAGTTGAAATCTATGGTCAAGGATATTAATAAATAGATATGTACCTTGAATAATGACATGGTAAAAGAAGAAAAAAAGGATGAGAATATTATCAAGGATGTCAAGAATCAATTAGAAGGTGTTAATACAAGTTTTAGATCAAAAGAAGTTGAGTATGATAAGTTGAAGATAGAGCTAGATTCCTTGAAGGTTGAGCATGAGAAGCTCATAAAAAATATGATAAATTTTAAGAAAGGGTCACTCAAGAATAATATAAGTTTTTATACCAAAGAATATAGTAGCTCATTTGATGTAAGTGACACTAGTACGTTTGATAGTGATGATGATAGTAATGACCATGATAATAATGAAACCTTATTCATGGCTATAAAAACAAATAATGAGGGTTACTCAAAAAAGAAAATCCTTATGGATGATGAAGAATAAGATGAATAAGAGGCTAAAGTGAACCTTGAGGCATAATTGGTGAGTGCTCTAAAGTAATTGAAGTTTCAAAGAAAGAAGAATTAGGCACAGAGATCAATGATTAAAGTTTATGAGGAACAAATCAATATATTTGAAGAGAGACTAATAAATACCACCAATGAACATGATGAGATCATTAAAATATTATAACCTAAGGTTGAGATTTTCACTATAAGTCTCAAGACGAGGAGGAAGTGTGCACCAAGTTCAATATATAAGTGGATTCCTTGAAGGCATAATTAGATCAGGCAACAATCAAATTGAAGACACATCAAAAGTTTGAAAAGAGCAATGGAATTCTTAATGACATATTGAATATTCAAAGGTCACCTCTCATCAAAACAAGACTTGGATACATGGATGAATAGAAGAGTAGTAAGAAAGATCATATTATTAGTAATCCAAAGACATATGTTAATATTCTCAATATATCTAAGAATGTGAATGATAGTCTAAAGTCAAAACAAGTCAAGAGTAATAACATGAAATTCAACATGATGAGACCAATCAGATAGCCCAATGCAATGAGGTATTTTAAATATTTTAATGGTATTTGTTTTTATTGTCATTATGAGCTATGAATTTAACTCAAGATAGGATGGTTAGTATCATGTTAGTTTCAAAATGAAAACAAAATGAAAGAAACACACTAACTAGCATAACATCTCTAGGCCTAGACACTAAGGAAATATTAGTTAACAATCATGAATAAAACACGCAACTAAAATTCAAAATAAACCTTTTTTTACCTTCCTTGGATGCTACAAAATGCTTGTTGTAGTGGCTTTCTCAGCTTGTGCTCATGAAGTCTTCATCAAAGGAGGCTTGAATATCTCCTCTTCTCCTTGGCACCTTTGGCTTTGGCTTGGCTTGGCTTGGAATTAATATGACATGATAACATTAATTTTAATAGCTTTTGAAATCATTTTTGCATTATAAATTTGTATTATCAAGACTTAAAATTCAATAGGCAAGGCCTCCTATTTATAAATTTTTGGGATTGATCAGAATCAACTTGAACTATCCATCTCAATATTGAGATGTATGGCTAAGGATTAATCTAATTTTTTTAAAATTAAATATATAATTATCCTCATCATGACATTGGAAAAAGAGGAATTTAAGAGGCATGGAGGGTCATTATGAGTCATGGGAGACCCATAATCTTGATATTTGTGGCATTTATGGCCTAGGGATGTCTTCCAAAGAAATTAGGTCACCTGATGATAGAGATATTCAAAATTCATTTCCAAAACTAAGTATTCAAAAAAATTACATGGAATTCTTAAATAGGCTCTAATTTGGTTTTATTATCTCTTAAGTATGATCAAGTACTTTGTGCACAAATTACTCAAATTGATTAGAATGCCTTGTTATTGGTCTAAAATTTGACTAGATTAAAATTGGAAGTCAATGTTAGATACATTGGATCCATTATCCTATTTAGGATGTTACCAACACAAAAGAACAAATACATGCATCTTGTATAAGAAATTTGATAAAAAAAAAAGAACAATCCAAAGCACCCAAGTGCCAAATTAGCATTTTTAACTCAAAATGATCTGATCAAAGTTAGCTAGCCCATAAATTGCATTACCCCATTTTATGATCCTCTAGTCAAAATTTGTACTTGAATATGTAAGATTCAAATATTTTAATGTTTTTTAATATTTTTAGGCCAAATTGTGCACTTTGGTGGAAATTGGTCAAAATCTTATTTCGAGGTCATTGGTGGCTAGATTTAGGTGTCTATAATTTTCCCCTATTTGGGAAGGCATTGCAAATTTTAGGAAAAGTAATGTCTTCTCAAATAATGAGAGATAGCTTATATGCCAAGAAGATGATGGTTAAAAAACAAAACTCCAAATGGTTTTGGGAAGCCTATGATGATGCCTCCTTGAGGGAGTGGTCATCACATTTGTTGATGGATGGTCCCTTGAAAAGAAACAAGAAGAAAGGTGGAATTAACCCTTGGTTAAGATTAATCCAAATGAGAAAATTCTTGCATGCATTGATGTAAAAAGGATACTAATTTTTTCAAAGGTGGTTATTATTAAGATTAAAAGTCAAAATAATTATTTTCCCATAGGTGGTTATAATCATTAAGAGGACCTAGATTGGCTAAAGATGATCGGTACCCTAGTTAGGGTCAATTAGCAAGCATAACTCAAGGATATAACCTAGAATATAGATTAAAAATGAGTGGGTGAAAAGTGATGAAAGAGATGAATATAGGAATGAGATTGATCAATATAAAATGATTCATTTTCAATTTCTAATGAGGAGATGCTCATCCCGACTAGCAATGATACAACTAGAATGGTCAATGGGTTGATTTGATGAAGGGTGAGATGGGAGGATTTGCCAAGGTGCCAAGAAGAAAATTTTGTAGCTCCATTGATTATAGACCTTCTTGAAGCTAATTTTTTCTATAGCATGTGATGGTAGACATCATGATATAATGCCATGAAGACTTGGCCAAATATTTGTAAGGATTGACTCATAATCCAATAAACAATTAAAAACAATGCATCAATGATAAAAACCATGATGACAATATTGATGCATGAATATGGATATACTCAAGAATAATGTGCATAAGGAATCACCCAATGAATGCATATAGATCAAGTTAAGACAAAAATGTTAAAACCAAATAAACAAGTAAGTGAATAAACAAACAACCTAAAATAAACAAATAAATAGAAAGCCTAAAAACAAAAGCAAAAGAAAGCATCCTAACAATGATAATGCCCTAATAAGGTGGATCGAGGATAACTAACTATGCTTAGATAGGATAAATATTTTTGGATTTTTAAATATTATGAATGGTTTTGGCATTTTGAGGTATCTTAAGTTGTTATAGAATGATAAGATACATGCTCAGCATTTGGCTTAGGTTGCTCATAAAATAGTCAGAGTGTAGGGAAAGGGGGACTGAGGTGACCTCAACATGAATTGAGAATGACCCATATAGTCCTAAAATGACCTCAATTCATAGTAATTCCATCCACACAAAAGGTAGGGAAAAACCAAATAGGTCCCAACAAGTTCTCAAATCTGGCAAATGGCCAGTCAAATGAAAATAAAGATGGCAAGGTGATGCAACAATGCATGATAAGCAAGTATTTTCCCTATTTTTCCCATAGGTGGTTATAATAGGATATAATTACATAGATCAATGATACTAATTCACCCATAAGTGGTTATAATTAGTATCAAGACTAGTGAAACATTGATTTGCCCATAAGCGATTATAATCAGGCTCACATAAACAACTTGATATAGGATGGAAAATGAAAGATATCTTGCCAAATCAAATATCACACTACTTTCAAAGACTATCATTAAAACATGGATTGGATTGATTATTGAAAATTTATTGGAATCCTCTCACAAAAGGTGTAGGAAGAACCAAATGAACCAAGATCAAAATAAGATTGGGTAGGATGACTAAAAATAGGCTCTATTCTAGATAAGAATGGAATGGTTAGATGGCATGATTTTGCTTAGGATAATGATAGTTTTATAAATTAGATAAAATGGTAAGAGGGTTGCCCCCAAGTGAGAAGGTAAATGGTAGGATCTATGATAATGGTAAATAGGCATATGTAGCAATGGAAAATGACACGATAATGTGAAATGGTATGGTACATGTTTATGGCTTGGGTGTGGTTTTTGATTCTATTATTCCTATTGATGGGGAGATGTATGTCTTAACCAATAAATGATACAAATATAATACTTGATCATGTTAATTTTTATCCCACACCTCATTATAATAGTTGCTTTATCATGAACTAGATATAGATTTAGATGCCAAGAATGTTGTTGTGTTCTTCCATAGTCATTGATTTTGATTTCTTCAAACATCGACACAAGGTATCTTTATAGTATCTACAAAGGAAAGTGTGACCGTGGATGGTAAATAAGGAAAAATAATGGATAGTAGGTTTGATTTTGAAATGGAATGACAGATGATAATGGAATGTGGAATGGTTGGCAAATAAACAAAGATTAGGATGTTCAATCACACATAATGTTGTTAATGCTAGATTCAACATAACTTTGGTTTTGGTGGGTCTAAAGACTTGTTATCTTAATAAGGCCACCATATTTTTTAATTTTTTGATCTTGAGAGTAGCTACCATCTGATTAGGCTATAGATTGGAAACTATTTTTATTTGATCTTTGATGTTGTCTTCATCAAGTAGTGAAGAAATTTTTTGCTTAGCTATCAGTGCCTTGATGAGGTTTTCACCAATGAAGTTTTATTTATTTTCTCATAGCACCTTTGAGAAGGTTTCGCTAAATAATGTTGATTTTTAAATTTGATTGTCTTATAGTCATTCTAAAAAAAATTCATTAGAAGATGCTAAGTTTTGACTTCGATTGTCTCCTAACACCATTGAAAAGGTTTCACTAGGAGAGTATTCTTTTGCTACATGAATGTGGTCTTGACATACTTATTATTCATCAATTGATATGTTTCCATGGATATGGTTCAATAAAGTGTGATTCTATCGATCCCAATCAACACTTATGGGAGATGGAATGTTAATGATATGGCTATTTTAGTTGATGGTAATGGCCTATCGAATGGTAATGGAATGGGTAGAGGTTACACAATCCTCATAGAAGATACTAGGATAACTTGTGTCAAAGCTGAAGTGATTAACCTTAAAAAACCATAGAAGGATCACAAATATATTCAAATTTATCTATGAGATATGTGTAACCAATGTTGTAACAATCATGAACATATTCTGTATCTATATCTAATTCTGACTCAAGGGACTTTAAATTTGATGTTTAAATTGATGTTGATTTTTATTTTTATGTTAAATCCAATGTCAGTTCAAGAATAAAACCTGACTCTAACTCTGATTCTTCATGTGATGGATACTCTATTATAATGATGTCTTGTTGAATATTTAGTTTTAGACAAGTAATGGCCTATGATGGCATAATAAGCCCCACAAAAACTAGTTTGTCAAAGTGGAACTCTTATAAGATGGGAAAAAGGTCAAGAGACAACTTCTGAAAGACTAGCTTATCAATAGGAGGCTCTTGAAAAATAGTCACATGGTTGAGGTAATGATTTTCCCAAAGGTGATTATAATCATTAAGAAGTGACTCAACAAAGACTGGTTCATCAATGTGAGACTCCTCAACAAATAGTATAGGATCAATAGGAAATTCATCATAGGTTGACTTATCACAAATGGTTGATTCAATAGAAACATCTCAGATTAGTTGGTTCTCTTGGTCTTGGTTTCCAATGAGTTGGAAGATACCAGTTTTGAACATAGATTAGTCTTCAAATGATTGCATTAGTTGAGGTTTGGATGGGATTGGTAATGGAGGAATAATGGCCTATGATTGGATAATGATATGGTATTGGGGAGCATGATTTCTCATATGAGTCAAAGGATGAAGTCTTAAAATGATAACGATAGGGCATTGTAGAGCTTGATTGCTCACATAAATCAAAAGACTAGGTCTTGAAATGATAATGGGGTATTGTGGAGCTTGATTGCTTGCACAAGCCAAAGTATGAGGTATTGGAATGATAATGGGGCATTTTGGAGCTTGATTTCTCCAACAAGCCAAAGGATGAGGTCCTAGTATAGACATGGTTTAGCATTATGGAACCTAATTGCTCACACAAACTAATGGATGAGGTCTTGTTATGGGAATGGTATGACATTATGGTCTTGGAATAGAAATGTTATGATGTGGTGGACCCTAATTACTCACATAATCCAAAGCATCCAAGTCTTCCTCATAAACCATATCATCCTAGTTGTGAGTTGGCACATAAGCTAGTTCTTGACTGTGTTCCACGTATTGATTATTGTAAATAGGGTATTGATTTATATCCCAAATAATATTATCTATAGTTGAGTCTTTAAATTCCTCCTCATAAGCCTCTTCATACCAATCAAGTTCTTGAGTTAGATCGTAAGTTGTTCCATGACTTGGGTCCCATAGATGGTTATGATGAGGTGGATAGAAATATATCTCACAAACCATATTAGCATCATCAAGGTCTTGACTAAATCCATAAAAGTCTTTTTGTGTAGCCATTACATTATAATTTGGATTATACATTACTCCACCATAGGTGTAGCTAGACATATCCGTATAAATGATGAAATCTCTAAAAATAAAAAGGCTTAGAGTTTTAAAAACTATGTCCAAAGGACAAATGGTTCAAACTTGGTCTAACTTGGTTAAAAGGTTGGATCTGTATCTCCAATGTGGTTTGAAGGTGGAGTTGTATCTCTAAAGTTTTTGGTGATAAAACTTGTCATAAAATAGTCTAACATCAAATGTCTAATGTCAAATGTCATACACATAAAAGGTCAAGCATTTGAATAAAAATTGATACGTCAAAGGTCTAGGTCAAAGTGTTCCAAACAAGGTCTAAACTAAGAAAAGGAAAATCTGAGTTACTAGGTCTTTTGTCCAAACACAGAGTCAAAAAATAGGCTTAAACAAATAGGCATATGCTAGGACTTTTGGCCAAACAGCACCAAAAGCTAGACTTGAAACAATGGCTAATGTGATTTGATTTAATCTAACAAGTTTGTAAACAACTTTGAGATAGACCCAACATAAAGAATCAAACATAAACATGATCAATTGGAATAAGGCATAAGACAAAAGGATCTTTGAATAAAGACTATGTTTTCTAAATAAAGGCACAAACAATGATAAGAATAGGTACTGAACAAATAAACCATCAATAGTTTTCAAATTTGGGTAATCGATTAACTAAAGTTATGAAACCCAAAAGAGAAAGATTTTTGTGTCAACCCCATGAATTAAGGCCTAAATAGAAATAAATCAATGTTTGAATCCAAACTTGACAAGGTTAATTGAAAACTCAATGGTGAAAACTAGGATTTGACCAAACAAGCTAGACAAGATTGCACAGCATGACAACATGAGACAAATGTCTAAATGGTATACATAAAATGGTTTGAAACAATGGTTTTTGATAGAAGGTAAACTATTATTGAGTCAAATTAAGTATCCTAATAGTGCAAGCATGCTTTAAAGATGTGATCTATGTTATGTTTCAAATACTCAAAAGGCTTAAAATGTTTTGACATGATTTGGGTAGCATAATACTACCCTCCACAACTCAAATGACACACACACAAATGAGTTTATAAAAAATTTCAAGGAATAAGTGTGGTGTAAAATGGCTAGCATAACACCTATTTAGATAAAAAAAAGTGACGTATAAAAAAATTGATTTTGACATGGCTTATGAACAAACAAACAAACAAACAAAAAAACAAAAAAACAAGTTTTAGTCTCAAAATATACCAAGCAAAAATGACCAAAATACACTAAGTATAATCATCTATATCCTAGAAAGGGTATGGAAATGTAGGGTTGAATAAACTATCAAGATTTAAAACATTTTTAGGGGAATCAATTACACAATGACTTTCACATCAAATGATGTAAAAGACAAGCATGAAAATTTGATGACCACAATATTGGCTAGTTGTAAAAAGGTCTACTCCTTTTTACAACTACTACATCCTATTGTTCACTTAGTGTAGTGTAATGTCCAAATGCAGATACATCCCATGTACAACTCAGAAGGAGTAAGTGAAGTCAATGCCTAGATATGAAACACTAATTCAAAGCTTCCTTGAAGAACTCGTGGGAGGTGATGACATCCCCCTCATAGGCCAGGTTTGCATGAAAATAAAAGACTAATAGAAAGACTTTGAGGTCATTTTCAAGGTCACCCAAACTTTGATTAGTTTTTTTGGAGTGCTTTAGATGATATTTCTAAGATTTGGAGTAGGCTCTTTACAATAGGAATGGTGATTTTGATTCCAAGGGTTCCCTAAAGGGGACAAATGGAATAACATACACGTAACACCCCTCTCTTTGCTAAACAAAATTAGATCAAACAACTATTGAAGACAAAAATGATAAGTGTGTTCAATTTTAATCCCAAATGAAATATTTGGTGGTGTTAATTTGACCCCTTGGTATTAATTTATAAATTTTAAAGCTAACTACAAGATTTAAGCAATAACACCCTAAATGATTTTATTTTAAGCACTAGAATTAAAAGTTTGATTCATTTTAAAACATCCTAAAACAAGTTTAAAAGGATCTATTTAAGCATGTTTTGATGATCTTTCAAGTAAAACTTCTAAAAAAAATATTATCAAAATTTTTAGCTTAGAATCACTTTTGAATATGAAATAACCAACTTAGAAAAATGAGCTCTCAGGTTTGTGCTAAAAAAACACAGTGACCGTCATCAATTATACTAACTGGTGACGGTGACTTTTATGTAGACTGATGATGGTTTTACTAACTATAAATGGTTATATAGACTGATGTTGGTTTTAATAATGCTAATCGATGATATTTATATAAATTGATGATGGTTTACTCAACTGGTGATGGATACTGTGTAAACCCATGACAAAGAAAAATGGCAAAACAAAGTTAAAAAATCAAATTGTGAAAATTTTAATGATCCAGATGAAGATTTTAAAGTTGTAGAATGATATTATTCATGTGTGGGATGTGTTTGGTCCCACCGGGTGTGCCATTATGTGAGTTAGGAATTTGACTCAAGAGAGGATGCTTAGTATTGTGTCAGTTTCAAAATAAAAACAAAATGAAAGAAACACACTAACTAGCATAACATCTCTAGACCTAGACACTAGGGAGAGATTAGTTAACAATCATGAATAAAACACACAACTAAAATTTAAAAGAAACTTTCTTTTACCTTCTTTGGATGCTCCAAAATTCTTGTTATAGTGGCTTGCTCGGCTTGTGCTCACGAAATCTTCATCAAAGGAGGCTTGGTTATCTCCTCTTATCCTTAGCACATTTGGCTTTGGCTTGGGTTGGCTTGGAATCAATTTGTCATGGTGAAACTAATTTTAATAGCTTTTGGAATCATTTTTGCATTATAAATTTACATTATCAAGACTTAAAATTCAATAGGCAAGGCCTCCTATTTATAGATTTTTGAGATTGATCAGAATCAACTTGAACCATCCATCTCAAGATTGAGATGTGTGGCTAAGGATTAATCTAATTTTTTATAATTAAATCTATAATTATCCTCATCATGAAATTGGAAAAATGGGCATTGAAGAGGCATGGTGGGTCATTATAAGGCATGGGAGACCCATAATATTGATATTTGTGGCATTTATGGCATAGGGATGTCTTTCTAAGAAATGAGGTCACCTAATGATGTAGATATTCAATATTCATTTATAAAAACAATTATTCAACAAGTTTCTATGTAATTATTAATCAGGCTCTAATTTTATTTTATTAGCTCAAGCATGATTAAGCACTTTGTGCACAAATTGATCAAAATGCCTTGTTATAGGTCCAAAATTTAACTGAATTGAAATTGGAAGTCAATGTTAGATGTGTTGGATCCGTTATCCTATTTAGAATGTTACTAACACAAAATAACAAATACATGTATCTCATATAATAAATTTGATAAAAAAAATCAATCCAGAGCACCCATGTGCAAAATTGGCATTTTGACTCAAAATGATCTGATCAAAGTTAGCTGGCACATAAATTGCATTGCCCCATTTTATGATACTCTAGCCAAAATTGGAACTTGAATATGTCAAATTGAAATCTTTTAATGTGTTTTAGTGTTTTTAGGACAAGTTATGCACTTTAGTGGAAATTGGTCAAAAACCTAGTTGGATCTCATTGGTGGCCATATTTAGGTGTCTACAGTCATATCTTTGATCACATAGCAAGTGATTATAAAATAGTCTCAAGAGATGAATTATCATGGGACCATGGGATAATGAGTGATTAGTCAAGAGGAAAGTTTAGTAATGTTGTTTTTTATAGTTTTCATAATATGGGACACATTGTAATATTCTATCCTAATAGAGTTAGAAGGCCCTTACAACTTAACAAGGTATATGGAGCTTCTAGAGTGCATAATAAGGGTCAAACATTGGTATGGAAGACAAATAAAGTGAGGACAGATCATATTGATCCAAAGAGTTAAGATGGATTATTTACTAAGGTAGAGAAAGGAATATAAGTGAAGGAATGTCAAGAACACTCGTTATCTACATATATTGACAAGATAATCAAAAAGAATAAGGATGAAAAGGTGTATGAGTCAAATGTTTTAGTCAATCCTAAGTAGATTCCAAGGAAGGACTATCAGTTTCATGATTTCAATATGGCTGAGAAGAGTGGTTCAGAGATCTAAGAATCTCCTAAGTTCATGATGTTTTGAGATCCCTATGGAAAGGGGTGACTTAATTAGGCTTCATGGAGACACTCTTCTATCAATAGAAGTATGAGGTTATAATCAAATAAGGATTCATCTTGAGATCATTCTAGGTTGTCTATGTTTTAATGTATGAGTTGTATTTGTATCTTGTATGCATATGACATGGTGAAATGAGTTTTTTTTAGTATGAGAAATGATTTTAGAGATCGGTTTATGAGGTGTCATGATATGGAATGCAAGTCTTAGCATAGGATTATGTCTAGAGACATATGGAATATGGATTGGTATATAAGACCAATATGGTCATAGAGATGAGTTGGATTTTGTTGATAGATCTAGAATCATGATGAAAGATTGTGTAGTTAATTGGAATATGAGATGTAATCAAAAATTTATATGTTTCTAACATTTTATAGCTTGATTTGTGTTGAAAATTGGTATTGGTATCTAGATGCTTGAAGGAAATTTAGGATGGTTTGAAAGTCTTGATGACTCAATTGATGATTATAATATTTAAATAAAAAGGGGGAGTCCCTAATTCTTCAATTGGTGTCAGAAGTGGGGTATCTGTGTGAATGATCAAGAGTTTGATCTATATCAGTCATTTCAAGGACAAGTTAGGTGTGGGGTATCTGTGTGAGTGATCAAGAGTTTGATCTATATCAGTCATATCAAGGACAAGTTAAGTGTTCCTATGTATATAAATTCATTTGAACAAGGTATTCATGGATTTAAGGGGAGAATATTTCTAAGATTCTTCATAATATTCTCATTATTATACTCATTGAGTTATTATTGAAAAAGGTGTGATTCTAGATGCTACAGGTGTCTCTTTGTCTTTAATGTCAAAGAGGGAATCAGTTAAGAAAAGGCTAGTTTGAGAAAAGAGTTAAGTTCTAGGAGAAAATTTAGAATGGGGTGAAGTATCCTATTTAGAGATATTTATGAGAGTGTCTTCCATATTTTGAGTCAAGATGAGAGTATGGATTTGGGGGGAATTTTTATCTCTATGTTGTGAAGTGTCAAGATAGTGCTAATAAACATGGTTTTTTGAGGTATAGTTTAAGTGTTCTATAAGTTGTTTGCAATAACTAGTATGAGCCTAAGGTGAGTTTTTATCAACATTTCATTGTGTTTTTTTATTGAAGTTCAATTCCAAGGATTAGATGGTAGTTTTTGGAAGACCCTTTATCATTAATGTCAAAAGGGGGAGAATCAATAGATGGGAAAGTACCATTTAGAAGTGATTTCAGATTGTAGTATGTTTTCCATCAATGACAAAGGGGGAGTTTGTTGGCATTTTTTGTCACTAATGTCAAAATGGTTCATCATGTAAATGAATAATTATAATTGATGTCAAAAGGGTGCATCATATAAAGGCATAATGGTCATTGATGTCAAGGTTGATGTCAAAGTTGTATCATGTCAAGATTGATTGTGTGTGATATCAAGAATCATATTGTGAAGGTTGATGTCAAAAGTGACTAAGGACACATGGAAGTATGTGATATGTGAAGGTACATAAGAGTGTGATTAGGGTCATTCATGAAAGAGAGGGTGTTGTATGGATTAGAGTTGACATTAATATTATGAGTATGGAAGGTATAGGTCATACAAGAGTGTTTGAAGACAACTAATGTCTGCATAAGAATCATATTCTATGAAGAGGTTTGTACAAGTCATTTATGTCATGATATGAAGAGATATGTGTAGAATAATGTATGTACATAGTATGGCATATTCATGACATGAATAATTTTAGGGTGAGCCATGTGAAGGAATCATAATGAAATGAAATAACAAAGGTATGTGATGTGACAATGAGCATCAAGAGAGCATTATCATTGAGGTCATTGAGAGAGTGTTTTCATTAGAAAGAGAAAGGTGTAGTGATATGAGTGTGTGAGGTATTATGTCTATGTGTTTGATGTTTTATTGAGGTGATGACATGGAAAGAATAGGTTAAGGTGTTAAGTACATTAGAAGCTTAAGCCTAGTCATGGCATTATGAAGGTATGACCTGGTGGCATGATGAGGTGAGTTAGCTCAATCATGTGAGGGGTTTTTAAGGTTGTGTGAGCATGATAATTAGGTGTGGATGCACTCAAAAAAAATTCAAAGTGAGTCTTTGAAGGTAGGTCCTTTAGTCTTGGTATGCACTTAGACCATTCTTTAGCCCTACATAGACTAATGAGGCATGAGGATCATATTTCAAAGTGAATGTGTGAAGGAGAGAATGGGTAGAGGTAATTAAAAAATTTTCAAGATTTATCATGAAGTATGAGGTTATGTTTTGTAGGAAAAGGCATGAAAAATGGTTTAGAGGTCTCTCGAGTGCACATAATGAAGGTATGTAAACCTGAGAAGGACTTTCAAGTGTTCATTGGCATGTGTAACCTATGCATGGGAATTTTATATATTAATTAGATATGGGGAAGAGTAGTAGATAATATCTATAGGCATTGGTTTTAGATTTAAGAGGAAGTCCTTTATGAACAATTATTAACACCAAAATTTGTGTTAAACCTCCCTAAAACCCTAATAAGGACCTAATGTGAAATATGTTGCTAAAATCAGCTCAAAATGGATTTAAATTATTAGGAAAACTATTATATATTATAGTTTACTCTCTCAATCACCTTTAGGTGGTATTGAGTTATCAAGTGAGTGAGAAGACCCTACAGGAAAGGGGTTATTTGTGAATAATTTATTGTAGTAGTCAAAAGTTGACTTGGTCAAAGTAGATAAATTTATGGAGGAAGAATTTATAGACACATATTTCCTTTCCATTATGGTGTTTATATAATTTATAGGCTTTAGGTTTTCAAATTTGGTGATCCAAGTAGGCCAGTTACTGACAGGCCTAATGAATCAAATAGTGCAAAACCTAAGAAGATATGAAAAGATGAATTTGAGTGTGTTTTCATGATATAATGATGAAAAAAGTGCATTGAGATGTTTTTTAGGAATTTTATGTCATTTTAATTATTTTAATAATATTTTGAGTATAATAAAATATATGAAAATGTTGAATCTAAAATGGCTTGTCTAGTTCAGTTTGGTCTGTGAGATATAAGGTCATGAGATTGGTCTGAAAGACCAATATTTTTCTATTAGACCATATTATTTTTGTGTTTTAGGATGATATAAATATTTTATATAATATTTTTAATTCATAAATATTCTTTTAAAGTGTTTAAACAAGTATTGGGGGTCAAATATTTCATGACTATGTTTTGAGTATTTTGGCAGTTTTTACGGAGTGTTTTGATGAGTTGAATTCAAGCCTTAAGCTCTAAGTGAAAGTGTCTAATGAATTTGGTAATGACCCTAAGGTCATTTATATTATTTTTTTATCATTTTCAGTGCCTTACTTTTTTTGTATCTTTAGTATTGAAAGGCATACTTTTTAGTGTACATAGGCCTAATAGGACTAAGTATTATTGAGGGGTTTCATGAAGGGGTTGGACCTAAAAGGTTTTATGGAACTCATAGGATTTTGGATAAGGTATATTTGGATGTTGTGTTAAATTTTTATTTTATGTATTTATATTTAGTATTTTCCAAGGGATCAAATGGTAACGTGTTGATAAGAAGGCCTAACGCAATTAGGTCTCCATGAGACCTAAAGGAGGAATAAGGCTTATGAGGTGTTATGGCTGACTAGTTATGAATGATTCATGATTTTAACATATTTTAATTCCTATTTTAGATTTTTTTTTTTTTAGTGTGTGTGTGTCTAACCAATATGTGTGTGATTAATATGCTTGTATATAAGCAAGGCATTTTAGGCCTGTATGGATAAGTTGAGAGCAAGCGAATGGATTGATAAATCAATGAGCCTAGGGAGGTTGGGTAATATGTTGTAAACCCTTATTATATAGAATATAATCATTTAATTAACATTATATATCTATTTTTTAGTTTAATATCAATTTTATATGACCTATTCAGTCTTGAAGAGGGCTATTTGAGTGAAGAAGCCTAGAGGCAATTTTGAGAGAGATCAAGTGGAGTAGAGATGAAGGAGTTATCATCATATGTTGAGATTATATCAGAGTTGCATCAGATATGTATTAATAATGTATTACAATGGATAAATTTTAGATAGATAAGATAGAGAGCTAATTAGAAGAGTATAATAAAGAAGTGTGATTGGCTAAGTTAGTGTTTGGTCAAAGAGGGAGTTGAAGATTCCTTGTAGGTTGGTTCTTGCAGAATTGGTCTTGGATGAGTTGGTGCTTGTTAAAGAGGGAGTTTTAAATAAATTATATGTTTTATAAGTGTCATTTGACTACGTCTTTTCTTACTCATAGGGCATTGTAACATATTATCAAGTGGGTGCTTGCTAAAGTCAAGTGGGTGCATGATAAGTTTGGGGTTGTTGCTCTATGTTGGGTTTGTGTTCAACTAAATTTGATACATTGCCTTATAGGATAGTTTTTCCAATATTTATTTTAGTGGGTTTTATTACCCATGATATCTTCCCACATATGTGATGAGTTATCTTTTTTCATGCTCATATGATTGGTTCTTAATGCAATGTTAGATCACTAAGTTACTTTGAATGATTCATGAATGTTTAAGGGTAATTGATTGAAATTTTTTGAATATTGATTCACCCCCTACCTTAGTCATTGTTCTTCCAACATTTTTTCAATATGCATGATTGATTAGTTGATCTTACTAAGTGATAGGCTTACTTCTTCATCATTCTTATCCTTACTTTGTATTCATATTCAATTTGAAACTTCTTTACAAGACTCTTAAAGTTTTCAAATGGAGTAGGTAGGGGTTTAGTGAGTTATCTTTTCATTAGTGTCATGTCATGACCTCTTGATTAGTCCTCCTAGATAAAATTTTATTCACAAACCTGCATGATAAACATTGATGTAGAGAGGTATATTTAGATTAGTGCCACATGTAGGTTAGGCTCTTGTTTGAAGTGAAATTTTAATTGGTTGATATTGATCATTTTATTTTTGGTGCATCACTTCCATTAGAGTAGGTTTCTCTCCCTTTTCCTAACAAGTGTTAGAGTATTATTTTATGCTAATTGATTCATCAAGGGGAGATAGACATTTAACCTATAGATTCACCTCTCCAAAAGGGTACTAAAAACCTTGAGGTGTTTCCATGTTTCATCAAATTTGAAAGTCTTAATTACCTTCCAAAGGGTGAAAATTTGATTCATAAATTTTTTGGAATGCCTAATGGGACTAAGGTCAAAATTTGTGTAAGAATTATTGGTATTTTATTCTACCTATTAGCCTTTTGAGGCATTAAACAAACACCAATGGTGACTCAAAATGTAATGAGCTAGTTATAGCAGCCCAAGTACTTATTTTGAAAAGTATTTGATAATAAATTATATTTTCCTTTGACTAATGAATTTGGGATGGATGGGTGTGAAGATAAATTTTTTTTATACCCCCTTATCAGCATTTTCATGACCTATACCAACCTTATGACCCTCCTTATCAACTTATTTATGACCCCAACTATATGCCTCAGTAGACTTATCAAGCTTGTTACCCTCCTTATGAGTCATAGTAGTCCTATGGTCAACCTACTTTCCCTCTACATGACCATGATGTTGTATATAAGTAGCCTTATCAACCTTAAGATGCTCTTAGTTACTCCTCAAACCAATCCATTTCAAGTTTTAAGAAATTTCTCCTAGCCTATGAGAGGTACTTGTTAGGACTTGATACATAAAGGGGATATGGTCAAGATATCCATATTCACCACATCTATTACAAGAGAGATTCATTTTAACTATTGAAGGAAGAATAGGCACCTATCTAGAGAGTAAATTATAAAATCCTCTCAAGTGAAATGTTGGATGTAAGTGGTCTCATTCAAAAAATAGAAAATATGTGAGTTCATAAAATACAATAGGTCCAATTCCATCATCCCTATGTGTTTTCTCACACTCCATCTCAACTCTCATATATGCCACCTATTCTTCCCTAAGAGACCTCTCCAAGTGATCTTCCAAGTGTTTTAAGGCTTTCATGTGTTTCTCAAACCTTCCCTTCTTGTATTTTGATCCAAAATAGCATTTAGAATAACAAGGAGATTGTTGTAGAGTAGCCTATTGATTCAAACCAAAATTCCACTCTCTTTCTCAAGAACCCCCTAATATTTTTTCCAAGATTATAATATGGAATGAAGTGGTGATGTCATGGAGTTGGAAAGGTGAAATAAGTATAAATTGGGGAGTTGATTTAAATAACCTAATCCTATGAAAATCTCTCTCATCCTTCCTCAAGAATCCTCTTGTAACTCATATCAGCCCTGTTGTGTCGCTCATCTTCATGAAGATAATAACCACATTCAATAGAAGCTATTCTAAGAGAGTATAGATAGGCAAATCAAAGAGCTATAATTGAATATGAAGGGACTTAAATCAAGCCAAAATCAATAGGTTGAGGATAAAGAGAGATTTATGCCTAATCAAGCCCTATTTTCCTCTTCCTAATGACCTATAACTTATCCATATTGAAAGTCTATCCAATAATTTATTCAAAACAAGAGTGATACTCTCATTGAGGAGGTTGAAAATCAATTTGTAACTATTGAAGAGCCTCAAGGACATGAGAAAGATGAGATGATTATTGAATAAAGCATTTTTTATTGCCTAACTCAATTTGCTATCTCTCTAAGAGTTCCTTTAAGAACCCTCCATATATAAACCCCTAAGTTTAAAAGTTACTCCTTCCATTCCAAAAACCATACATGATCCATCCACCATACCTCATACTTCCTCTCCAACTCATTAACTTGACCATCACCTTCCCACCTCATCCCTTATTGAAGAGGAACCTATCCTATGGGATATAAGTAAAGAAGATCAAGCTATAATTACAACTAATGAAAAAGATAATTAAAGTGTCTATGATGAATAATTCACTATTGGTACTCCCTTTATTTAAGACAAACACATATCAATATTATCGAATGAAGAAATAGATGACCTTGATGAGTTTGCAACTTCCCATGAAGAGAATTCCAAGATTTTTACCTTGGCTAATGAAGAGGTTAATCGAGACATGGAAGAAAAGGATTTTGAGGAGAAAATAATATTGATTAAGTTTTTTGAGTCACATGAGTAGGTTCAAGAATATTTTAAGGACATGTGGCATATCTATTTGGATATGTTCAAGGAGTATGACGGTTTTAAGAAGAGAGCACATCTAAGCGAAGAGATGGCCATGTTTGAGATAGACAAACCTCAGTAGAGGTCATGATAAGCTTGTTGAAATATAATATGAATTCAACTTCATATGTGATTGGTTTGAAGCTACCATTTCTTCATTTGAGGACATGCCAAGAGGAGTGGAATTCGAGAAGAAGATGAATACATCAAGATCAAGGCTCAAGAGGCAACTTATTTCATGTCATCATTAATTTCATGAAGCAAGAGATATTGCTATCTCCTCCTTTGATCTAGGAAGAATAAGTTTTTTTCAGGTTATTTTTATATAGTTATTTTACTTATGTTGTTGTTATGTTCCCTAAGTGTTTGATAGCACATGTATGTGTCTTGTTGATTTGTTTTATGAGTGTTGTCTTTATTTTATGGGTTTGAAGGTCAAATCAGATTGTCTTGACATGGCCAAGGTCTATTTAAGTTTTAAAATAATTTAAATTGAATCCATTTCCAAATGGAAGGATAAGGCTAATATTCCATTAGCATTGAAATCATGCTACCCCTATGAATAGCCAATTTGTTGACTAGATTTTGACCTCAAGTCAAAATTTGTCAATCCCATATAAATTTAAGCTTTCATAGGGTTTTAAAAACATTTATGTGGTCTTTTCATACCTTATTTGGTTCCTAAAAGTCTTCATAAACCCCTATTAGCATTATTTAAGATAATTTTGGAAAAAATAAGGTAATACTTTATCTTTATGTGTACTAGCCTAGTCATGTCATGGTGCATTTAAACTTGTTCAATGGGTGTCATATGTTGTTAGGAGTTTCTAAAAATAATTTTATGTATTAATCACTTTTTCATAACTTTTCATGATGTTTTGGAGACTTCAAGATTCATTTATGAACTTTAAGGTAGTGTTTAATGAAGGAAAAAGAAGATTTGACTAACTCCAATGTATACTAAAGCTCACCAAGTGATGTATATATATATATATATATATATATATATATATATATATATATATATAATAACACTTTCCAAGGTCTATATAGAAGTTACATAACTACCACATATGATATCATGTCATAAAATGGTCCAAATCTTGATTTCAACACTTTAGAGGGTAGTTTTCACTCACTTATATAGACTTGTGAACTCATTTTTAGAAAAAAACATTTTAGATATGTATCTTGGGATTAAAAAAGTCATATTACATATTTTTATCAGGTTTTAGGTCCAACATATCCACTAAACTATCTCTCTCTTCCATCACTCCCCTCACAAGCTCATGAAAGTCCAAATTTAGATGAATGGTATAGGCCATAGAGGTAGAGTTGGAGGATAATATTTTGGCCAAATTTTGGGACCCATATTGGATTATAATTTATGGCATTGTTAATTGGATTTATCTCCTTTTATTTCTTAACAATCATTAAGGAGCTAGACTACTTTTTATAGGCTCAAAACCCCACTATCTCAGTTTTTGGGAAGCATAGTTGCAAGTGTGAATTAATGGAGGTAAGGTAAAAATTTAATAAGGTCTTAATATTTATATTAAACCTTCATAAATTCTTCATCACCATCTATCCCATATATGCATTGGTTAAATAAGAAAGTGATTCTTTTGCATAGTATGCAAGTGGTTATCAATGTTCTCCATTATTTCAAGGCTTTCTATAGGATTTTTATGCATTAAAATATTTATTAAACATGTTTATTTATATTTAAATTTATTCAAGGTTCTATAATCACTTGATTACTATATGTACTACTCTCTGAGTGCCATTGTGCTCCTAGCTTGAAGACTATGCATTTGGAGTTGCCTATGTAACAATCATTGAGAGGTCTTATTTTTACCTTGTTCAATCCATGGCGAAGGTGTTTTGTAAATATGGATATGTGGATAAATTTAATATACACTCACTGACCTCTCTAGAATACTATAACATAATCAAGAGACATTAATGAATAAAGAGACTCAACTCTCAACACGCAGGCTTTGTATAGGAGTTGGCTATATGAACATAGTCCATACACATTAAGTAGAAGATTAAAGTGGTACATATGTTTGGTCATAAATTATACATGAATATTGAGATAGTTATAGACTAGTAAAGGAAACTAATAGTGATCAATTCATCAAAGGAATTAAGAATTGGCTTATAGGCCTAGACACCCACACATAGATCTACTTTGATAGATACACGTGATCTTCAACTTGAGAAGAATACAAATTCATAAAAGTGAATTAGGATTTTATAACCTATAAATGAACAAGCACAAATTTCATTTAAGTATTAAATTAAAGGCTCAAAATAAGAACAGAGAGAAGATGACTAGTCCAGACTCACTCTAACCCTAGAGACATAGTCTATTCAACACATTAAGCCAATGGTCATATGGGAGAATTGATGTGAAAAAATGACTTCAATTAAAGAAAAAAATATGACATATACTCATTAATAAATCTTATTTATTTTAAATATCTTTATGTATTTGAGATTTAATAGGTTTAGTATGATTGAGTTCATAAGTCTAGACACTCATACACCAGCCTGTGTATGAAAACAATAGGTTCTAAAGCCTATGTATGATTTGAAAGGCCAATAAGATTGAATGGAAATTATAAGATTAATTCATTTATATTCACTATTTTCAAGGTGATATAATGACTTACAATTATTTTCTAAACCAAAACATAGTAAAAAATTTACCAAATAAGTCACCTACATATAGGCTTACAGTGGTGTAAGAAAGAGATTATATGTCTATGAAAGCATGATATATTGATAAGTCTAAAAAAAGAGTTATAAAATCTCATATTATGAAAAATACTTGAATTTACTCAATGGTTTCCATTGAATTCTCAAAACCCAAAAAATGTACTCAAACTACCCTAATGACCATCTATAGTTTACAAGATGAGCAAGTTGGTTTCAAGGCTTGAGAGAAGGTAGATACACTTAAAGAATAATTGGAGTGCATATCAGATAGTTTGATATTGTAATAGGACATTTAAAGTTTAAATAAACCTATAATTATCATAGGAGGGTAATTAATCAAATCTCACCTCAACCCTCCATACACAGGTAGTGACCATCTACAGGCCTAAGAAAGAGGTAGGGTTAGATTTAAAGGCACATGTGTGGTCATGTATAGATTAAATAAGATATTTTATACCTATAAAATACATGTTTTATGTTACTTATCATGATGAAGACTTATCCCTTTTTAACATGTCTAATAAACATGTTAAGTGGTTTAGATGGTAGTAACTATAAACCTATAGGTCTGTAGACCTGTAGGTATGTATTCTCAATAAAAGGAATCATAATTTTCATGATAAATGAGGCCTAATAATGAATATTTATATTAAGAATTAGGATTTGTGGAGATATTTTCAAATTATAATAGATACATAATTTACTCAAAGAACCCCAACCCTGGGGTCTAATACTCAAGAGACTCAATTCAACTCCTATAGGCCTATGTGAGAAATGCATAGATAACTACAAGTTATTGAATGTTTAAAGCTGATATTGAAGAATAAATATCCTATGAAGGTTATATATACTTAAAGTAAATATTTTATAATCATTTGAATCTCTTCAACAATGAGAAAAGGGCTAGTATAGGCTATTAGGGTAAAAGTTGCATGATGTTCTATAAACCCTGAGTATGAGCTAATGAAAGTTATAGTGGGTCTGAAGAAGAAAGGTGTATGAATAAAATTTAAATATGTCAAGGTGTATGTCACAAAACTCATTGAGATTTTTTTATCTCATAAAAACTTGAAAAATCCACTTTCAAGCTTAATCCCTCTTTACCTCACTAAACACAGCCTACTAGCTCAAGAGATAGTTTGAGATGCTCATATTTATCATGAAGGGTTTCATGGTGGATATATATTTTATTAATAATATTTAACCCCTATGAACTCATTATTCATGGTATTTTATTGTTCATCTAAGGCCTGAGCTTTATGAACAATTTGTAAGAGCCTAAGGTACTCACAGGCTGCCAAAGAGGCTAGACTTACCTGATTGAGGAGATGGTGTTTCTAAACACAAAATATGGATTGAATTAACTTATAAATTAATTTAAAATTTTCCAAAACTCTCCTGAGAATCACCCCATGCCACTAGTTTGTAGTTGTATGTATAGAATTATACAAAATAAGCCAAAAAATACTATTTTAAGCTATTTGGGAGATCCATACAAGGTGTTAGAACTAAAAAATTGACATGGATTATCTTCATGAGGTCATATAATATAATAACACATTTATTTTATGTTTTTAATGGGTGGGTATCTTGTGTATTCAAAATTCAATCTCTAGGTAGGGAGTCCTAATTGAGACCTAGTTAGGAAAGAGAAACAACAAAAAATGATACATCCACTCACTTTATAATCCTAAAACATGAAATGGAGATGTAAATCCATAATTTGTCCTATAATATTCCTTCATATTCTTATTACCATTCTACATCTCTCTACATAAGGAGGTTTGCATGATTTTAAGGCTACAAGGAATGAAACCAATTTGGATATTTTGCTATAGAATGAGTTATTTGGTTGGGTTTGAGACCTCCAAATTATTTTTTTTAGGTCTGGTATGATTTTAATAGTCCTTTCATGGAGATAGGACAAGATAAATAATATGAATTCAAGTTTTGACACTTGTATGCAAGATTGGCCTAAAGAGATGAAGAGTCATCTAGACACCTATCAAGAGAATGAAGTGATGTGTCAAAGAGAACCTAAAGATATCAGTTGAAATGTATAATAATAGAGTAAAGGTGTAACTAAACATTATTTTACCATCAATAAGGCCACTTTTCATCCCACAAGCCAAGGAAAAGGGTAGTTTTGGAGAGCTAGTCAAGGTATCAAGCAAACATTCTAACTCCTATGCCACTTGGAGTAAGAGATCATATTTAGAGGAGATACACATGATGTTTAGGAACTTTTGAGTTAGTTTCATAAGTATTATATTATTTTTAACTCATGAGACACTTTTCATCTCTCTCTCTCCTACGCCCTTCTCTTCTCTCACTTGTGTTATATATTGAGCCCAAATTGGCTCAGTTTGTATCCTCCACCTGGGTATGGTGAATCCCTACACATTTTCAAAATTTTATCAATGAATAACATATTTTTACCTTATCCATGGACTAGTTTCAATATTAATGCTTGATTACTTGATCTTGATAAGTGATAGGTTTACTTCCTTAGCATGATTATCCTTGTTTTACATTCATATTCAGTTTGAAACTTATTTGTAGGTCTCTTGAAGTGTTCAAATGGAGTGTGTATGGGTTTAGTGAGTTTCATTTTCATTAGTTTCATGTCATGACCTCTTGACTAGTCATTCTAGCTCAAACTTGCTTCACAAACATTCATGAGAAATATTGATGTAGAGAGGCAAATTTGGATTAGTGTCATGTGTAGGTTAGGCTCTTGTTTGATGTGTAATTTCAGTTTGTTGGTAGTGATCATTTCATAATTGGTGCATCACCTCCATTAGAGTAGGTTTTTCTCCATTTTTCTAATAATTGTTAGAGTAGTGTTTGAACCTAAGTGATTCATCAAGGGGATCTCGACCTTTAACCTAGAGATTCACCTCTCCAATAGGGTACCCAAAAATTTGAGGTGTTTCCATGTTTCATCAAATTTGGAAGAATTGAACTACCTTCCAAAGGGTGTAAATTTGATGCATAATAGTTCCAAAACAAAGGGATGATATTATATAAGTAAATATATGTTTAGACATAGGAATGGATACAATAGTGTAAGTAGAAACATTGAAAAGACTACTTAGGGTACATTTATTTAGTTCATCTATAGAAACTTATAAAATTAAGTCAATATTTTATGGATGTTTGTAAATATGTTCCATAAATTTTGATTCATTAGTCCCATAATATTTTCCTTGAGGATTGGATTCTATGAAGTAGTCCATAATTCACCCTTGAATAGGGTATGTAATAAGCAATATAAGATCTTTTTAAGTTGAAGATTTGGGATAATGTGTAGCATATGCTTCCTCTTATTCCCAATTCATTTCAGATTTGACAAAAGATATTTATGATGGTGTTTTCATTGGAGAAGAATATTTACACTATATAGTATTGAAACCATTTGAAATAATAAGGTAATGATATTTGGCAATGAATCCATGTAAAAACATAATGAATATCATGTTAAAAATTAATACAAAATTTGATAATGAATTGTGTAATCTTATGCAACATATGAAAGAAATAATCAATCCTTGATCCCATTATGAATATAATACAAACAAAAATAAATTTATAAAGGGTTATCTAGGCAAGGGTTTAAATTATTTTTTGGGCTCTCAAATATATGTTTTCATGCATAGATTCATTTTGACCCAATGTTTCATATCACTAACTACAAAGACTAAACCATGCATGTATACTATTATATCATCTCCAAGGGTATGATGAGAGTAAGTTCCATTTTTTATATGATCCTTTCATGGGTATCAAAAATCAAATGGCTAAAGAGGATTCCTATGGTGTAAGTAGGGACCTTAGGTATTTCCAATATACCATGAGGTACAATGAAACTAAAATCCATGTATAGCATTATTTATGGTTTAGGTATTAGGATAATATCTCTCACTTTATGGTTTAAATAAAAAATGTCATCTATTATCCAAAAAAAAAGTTCTATATGTATTTTTACAATTTTTAAAACACATTTTCTAAATACGAGTAACAAGAAATGGAAAAAAATATATATATATAGACATATATATATATATTTTTATATATCAACCAATTTTAACCCAAGGTCTGAAGTGATGATTTCATTATTAGATGTTATCCAATGAGATAAGATAATTTATTTAGTGTTTGATTAAAATTAAATATTGAATAATATTTAATCATGATGTCATTTTTATATCCAAATATGAAGTCTCTTTTAGTGTTAGGAAGAAAGTTTTGCAAAATCTTAGGATAAAAATCAAGCAAACAACAAGCAGTGTTCTAAAGAAATTATTGAGTTTACCAAAAAATTTAATGATTATTTTTATTTAATTTAATAAATTTATTTTACATTAAAAATTTTGATTTTTTTTTAAATTTATAAAATATATATAATCTTAATATAAAATACAAGTCATGGAAATTGAAATAATCTATAAATAGTAACTTTTAATGAAATGTGTAAACCTATCTCAAATATGATTTATGTTGACTATGTAGGTATATTTTTAATGTTTAAATGAATATAAGGATATTTTAAGTGTGTCATTACTTTAAAAAATCCCTAAAATTTAATAGAAAAAGGTGCACTAAGGTAGATAGGGTCCCATTGTAACCTTGTCTATATGACTGTGGCCTTGTCTACATTGACTGTGCAAGTGATTTTCCTACTCAAGTACCTACTCTTGTCAAAGGTGCTTATTTATTGCCTACATGTACTAATTTTTCACACATAAGTACATGCAATGTTGAAACCTTAATTCTTACACATAAACTAACTAGACATAAAATGTAAAGGGGGAAAATCAAGTAAGGGGAATAGCTGAGTTCTCTTCATAAAACCTTGTGTAATCTAAGTGCCACTTATATATCCAAAGGGCCTCAGTATGATGTAGTTCTCCCTCATAGAGTGAGTGCATGAGTTTTTATAAATGAACTACATATATTTAGCTATTAAATTATATTGAATGCTTTCTAATGAATAACCTTGACCTACAATAAAATAGATTTAGACTTGGCCTATGACTATTAGAATATATCAAAACTTGAGTTGGGAATAATAGGGATATTTTGTTTAATGTGTATTAGATTTTATAAATAATAATTTTATAAAATTTTCAAGTTCAATATTGAGTGGATTTGATGTGTTTACATAGTGGTAGATTTGAAATATTTATGTTAAATGACTTTGATAAAATCATAAGACAGTTGACATGAAATGTCTCAAATTTAAAAAATAATCATTGGAGTATGGGAGACTCATACTAGTAGACAAGGCTAGGTTATGGCCCTATCTAACCTAGTGCAGTATTATCCCAAAAGGATATATACTATTGGAACTTGGTTGATATGAATCTATAATCAGAATAGGGATGTCTGAATGATATTTTTATTATTTTTAAGATAGTGAGTAGAATAGTGAAGGATCTCATAGATATTTCAAGTTAATGAAATGATGAATAGTTCAAGTAAGGTAAGGATGTCAATATTTAATATTTTCAATCACTTAGTGTTTAAATTTGAGTGTTTAAACCATGACAATAAAAATGTAGTTTACTCTATTTAGATTATTAAAATAAAAAGGTAAATGATAAATAATAACAATATAAATCAGTGTGTTGAACTGTTCAGTTATGGAAAATTGAAAAATGAAGATCCAAGAGGATAAAAACACATAAATAACTAAGGTATTATATGATTGATGAGGTCACTTGCATAAATAATAAGTAGAATAATATTTTCAATATTTATAAGACAATGAGTAGAATAATAAAGGCTCTCATAGAGATTGCAAGTTAACAAAATGGTGAATAGGTCATGTAAAGTAATGATGTCAAGCTTAAACATTTTTAAGAACTTAGTGGTTAAATTTGAGTGCCTAAACCATGCTAATAAAAAATTAGTTTTTTCATTTAGATTATGAAAATATAAAGCTAAATGATAAATGATGGCAATATAAATCACTATGTTGAACTATTTAGATATGGAAAAATGAAGATCTAAGAGGATAAAAACACATAAATAACTATGGTATTAGATGATTGATGAAGTCACTCACATATGTAATAGGTAGAAAAATATCAAGATAAATCAAGGAAGAAGCTATGTACAATTAATTTTATGATTTATTTATTATGTTATGTATATTATCTACATAATTGCATGATGTTCATAGGGTTTTTCACAATTTTTCATTCTTGTGTAACTACTCGATAAGACCTTATACCCAATTTTTATGTAATTACAAATGGAACCAAATAATTAGGTTTTAATTTACCTTTATTTTCCTTATTTGAATTTTTATTCTTCTAATTTTATTTTAGCACTAGATCCCCCAATTAAAACTCTTGGTTGTCAACCTTTTGTCCATATGCATAGTTGATGTGATCCTAGTAAACTTTGAGGTGTTCAATAGCTTGAATACACTTTTCATCAAACATTTATACTTCATATAATCATTTTTACCTATATCCATTATCTTTAATTATATCTATCAGAATGAGCTCTAGGAATACTAATCTGAGTGAATTCACTGATTCAATATGCTATGTGAGACACATATTATACAAGACAATATTGAGCAAAAACAAGCACACAACTGTAAGAATGAACCAAAGAGAAATAAGCCAGGAATAATCCACACACTATTGAATTAGAATATTAAAGGGAATAGGTAAATATATAGGTTGTAGGATGAAAGATATAACCCATTCTAGTGAATGTGGTATTAAACTTTCCAAATAACCAACATGACACTAAATCCCCTAAGCAAGCAATATGTGACTGTGTAGCCAAAACTTGTAGGAAAAAAGCATACACCAATAATATCTTTAAGGCTGACCCATAAGGAAGGAATTTATAGTTCAAGTGGTAATATTGCTTATGTACCATAAACAAGAGAATATGGTGTAAATTTTATCAATGTATGTACACTTTTATGATATTCCCATAATGTGTAAATAATTTTATTATGTCAATGTATTCCTTAATTTGTAATTATTTTTCTTAAAATATTGACAAGAGACTTATTTTTAGCTTCTACTTGACCATTGGCTTATGGATAATATGGTGTATAAAATGTGTGAAGAAATGTTTATTTCACACAAAATCTCTTAACTATTTTATTTCTTAATAATGATCCATTATCTTTAACAATATCTGATGGGATTCCAAACATTGAAATAATATGTCATTAATTATTGATAAATATCTTCACTTGTAGTAGTCTATAAAGGCATGGCTTAAACCCATTTTGTGACATATTATGTAGCAATAATAATGAACTTGTGACTATAAAGATTTTATATTTATTTTTCCTATCAAATTAAATCCCTAGAGGGAAAATGGCCAAGGTTAAACAATGGGTTGTAATTCATACGATGGAGCATTATTGAGTTTTCTATACTTTTGACATCGTGTATAAATTTTTACATATTCATGACATTCCTATTCCATTGAATGCCAATAGTAACCTTGTCATAATAATTTATAAGACATAGTTTTACCATTAAAATGACCACCACATTCATTATCATGAATTTTGAGTATTGCTATTTTATATTCTTTATGATTTAAGCATCAAATTAGTTTCCCATCAAGTGATATTTTAAATAAATAACCTCAAATAAGAATGTAACGTGTATCCTCACATTGTCATTTCCTTTTTTCATTGCACATAGAATTATCTAGTTTTGTTTCCTTGTATTATATATATATATATATATATATATATATATATATATATATATGTATATATATGTATATATATATATGTATATATATATCCTAAATTAACTGCATTACAAGTAAATACTAGTACTTATAGAGCCTCTACTTATGTTCTAGATATTGATGACTATTTGAAATATTTTATAGTAAAAATATCATGATCAACATTGATATCAATAAGTATTAATAAATCTACACTAGCCATGGCATCTGTGTGTCAATTTTATTCTGAAGGGATGCTTCCTATTAGAAAGTATTCAAAATGTGTCATTAACCATTGTACCAAATTATTTATATGGAACTAACTTATTTTTTTGGTATATGTCTAATATTTGACTAAATACTAATTGAGAATCTCCATATACCCTAGGTGATTTTATATGTAATGTACATGTTGTATATAGACCTAATATTAATTCTTCCTATTCTACTATGTTATTTGTGCAATAAAACACCAAATGATATGAAATGGCATAGGTTGGAGTTGAGGTGTAATGAATAAAATACCATCACCAACTCATATAGTGCATTTAGATCCATCAAAATGCATGGTCCAAATTTCATCATCGATATGATACAAAGTAAAATCATCTCTAAAATCAACATTAATTGGTAGTGTATCTATTAATGTAATTACCACTAGTTTGTTTATGATAGCTTGTCCTTTTAATGATTTATATAAAATAAATTTTAAATCAAATTCTATGAGTAACATGACCCAATTATTAATATGTCCAAACAAATATGATTTATAAATAATAAATCTAAGTGAATCTACTTTTTTATGATTTGTCTCATTATTTACCATATAATATCATAACTTTTGCTAGGATAAAACTAATGCATGCCATAATTTTTCCATAGCATAGTAATTCTTTTCATATTCAACCAAAGTGAGACTGATATAATATAATGCATGTTCCATGTGATCATCATCATATTATGCTAATAAAACCCAAAGGCATGATTTATAGCAGAGAATTATAATAATAAGGGCCTACCATGAATAGGCAACATGAGAATAGGTAGTTATAGTAAATATTATTTTATAGCATCAAAAAAGATGATAATTTTCAACCCATTCAAACTTTGTGCCCTTTTTTAACAATCACGTAAATGGTTGTATTTTACCTATAAGTTGAGAAATAAAACATCTAATTACTTGAATGTTTCCTTGTAAAGAGTGTAACTCATTTAACCCATTTGATAGAGGCATGTCTAAAATAGATTTTACATTTTTTGGATCCACTTAAATGCATCATTCAGGTATAATGTATCCTAATATATTTCTTTAATTGACACCAAAGACACACTTGTGTGGAATTAAGCATATATTTTGTTTCATAAGCACTCAAAAAAATGTCTTAAATTGATGGCATGATTAGCTCATTGTTTTGATTTATCCAATAAATCATATACATATTTTTCCACTATATTGTGTATGTAATCATGGAAAATGTTTGTCACAACATGTTGATAATTATTTTTAGCATTTTTTAATCCAAAAAGCATGATTGTATAGAAAAATGTTCCCTAAGGTGTAATAAATGATTTTTTTCTTGATCTTTAAGATTAATTTTGATTTGATTATATCCTAAAAATATATCCATGAATGATAACATCTCATATATAATTATATAATATAAAATCATGTCAATATTTATCAAATATAAGTCATCCTTTGATAAAGTTTTTTTAAAATCTTGATAGTTTATTGATTTAACCTTTTAAGACTTAGTGAATGTAAATCCTATGTTGTTAAAGAGATAAGTATAGTAAATTAGGGTATAAATATGCAATAAATATAGCCACTAATTTTTTTTATATAAATGACTAATTTTACCTTTCTAAAAATAGTAATAAATAATTCAAATAATAACTTAGCTAGAAAATGACTGAGATGGATGATCTAGAGGCTAAAAATAGAGACAGAGACTGGTATGAGTGTCACAAACATGATCAAGTGTCAAAAACCTTCATAAATAGTAATTCCTTAATTGGATAATAGTTCCATATGGCACTAGTGTCCTTATTTTAGTGGAAATGTCCTTTGTGTAGGACTATCACAAGTTTTTGGGTGCACCTTTGTCTGGATCTATAAGGTTTGTTCATATGTGCACAAGTTTTGAAACCCTATATATGGTCTAGTTTGACTGAATTTGTGATAAAATCCTAATCCTTCATGTTTTTAGGGAATTTGGTTGATACAATTTGAAAAGTGTGTTTTTTAGTGGGGTAGGTTGGTCAACCTCAACGCCCTACTATGAAGAGAGTTTCCTACATACTAATACTCTTAAGAGGGATCAAGCCTGATGTATTTCTCCCCACCTAAGCGATAGTTTAAATGAAAGTGAAATCTAGTATGATAGTTGAATTGAGTGATTTTAATGTACTTGAGATTGAAAATCTAAGTAATATGATCTTAGGAATGATGTAGATGGTAGTATGTAGAATTAGGGAAGAATAGGGATTGATAACCTTAATTATGTACAACTTGTTCCAAGTTTTCATATGTATTTTGAATATGATTTCCCTATAGTGGTTAGAGGGAAAAAATTCATGTAATTATATTATTCTAGTGCTTCTGGAGGTACTAAAATTGGTGTAGGTTGACCCTAGGAGGTCCAAGATTTTAAGCGATATCTATTTGTGAAAAGAGGAAGGAAATGATAGTAGTGCCATTATTGGGACACTAGCACCATGTGGTGCTACCATCCCTATTATGGTGTTAGTGTCCAAGTGGTAAAAAACTAGGCATAAAAGGGCTAGGATGAAAGAATGAATGTATAGGACTACTTTAGGGATGACTAAGGATGTTTTTGGCCTACACTAAGGCTAGATAAGTGTGAAAAAGGCTCTAAGATAGGTCTAGGGTTAAACTAGTGATAGGTGGTCTCAAGTAGCACTCTTATCACTCAAGTGTCACTTTTAGGTGATTACATTTTCCTTCCCCATTTATTATATAAATGTAGCAAATTGAAATGACTAGGATAAAGGAAAATGAAGCGTACCTAGACTTACTTAAGATGTGAAGCCTATGAATCTAGGTCTGAGTATGTGAAGCATGCTCTAATGTGTGTCTTGCAAGTGAAACATGCATAAATTAGTCCTTATTTAATCGATATCAAAAGAAAAGACAAAATTGAGTAAAGACGTAAAACTAAGTATATGGATAAGAGAGAGGAAAGGAATGAATACACCTCATTGTATATTTGAACCAATGCATAAACCTGAGGACAACCTATGTGTGTTTTGTATATAGTGATCAATCAATGAATATATTGGACTAAGCTAATGGCTTACTCAATATTCATGTGTGGGTATATCAATAACTCAATCTGATTTTGAATCTATCATTTCCCACCCCTACTTGGTAGATCATGACCTCTGAATAACTTGGATTGGACTAATGGTGTGTTCTAACCCTCTCATGTAGGTGGCTCAATAACTCAAGTATAATATGACTCCATCATTATCTTCCCATGTGTATTAGATGCATATGAAACTAAATTTTCATGATGTAATAGGAAATGTCTAACTAAAAATGTCAAATTTGTGTCCACTCAAGTATATTAGGTAGCTCCAAGCCACTTGGGAATGCCAACCACTATAGATGGATTAAGGCATGAAACTAATGTGTAACCTAGAATATGATGTCATATGTATACATCATATATAATTACATGTAATTTATCATTCCATCTAATCAATTGATGTGTAAGTGAGCATATAGAAATAATGTACCATGTACATGCCCCCAAATTTGATATCTAAGTATATAGATTCTAGATTGAGTTGTAATAATTTATATATAAGTACCTAATATAAAAATGGGAATTATCATGTCACAAATATGATAAAATTAGTATGAATCTAAACTAAACTAGTATTAATATGAGATAAACTAAGAAAAATTAATAAATTTGTAACTAAACCTATGTAAAATTAGATTGTACCTACTATACTTTTGTGGCCAATCTAAATTTTTCTAAAGCTAAGGCTATTGATAGTAGCACCATTGGCTCTATTATCCAAATTTGGGTGATAATGCTCATTTGTTTTAATTTATATGTAGTTGTATTGATCTTTATGTCACTATTTTCCACTATGTTTACCTGTGTCTGATTTCTATATTATGATCCTATGTGCTAAAAATTATAATGGGAATGCATTCTTGTAGCCTGGTCTTTATGATAAATCCCTATGAGTGCCCCCTCTTTTGAGGGGATTTGTTAAACTTGTGAAATAACTATCCTCAAAATAAAAATCTCTATAAAATGTGTGTTAGCCATAACATATATGATATATATGTAATAATCCAATATATTTTGCATACATAACATCAGAATGTGAGATAATCTAAGAATAAGTTTGTAATGTGTTATATATGTTATGTCTAGCATTAACAAGGTTGTTAAGATATATATAACAATTTATGTAACAAAAAATTTGAGTTATACATGAGTAAATACCTAATGGGATGGGGCATTATGTCCATTATGGCACCCAAGTAGGAAGGGAAGATGCATGAGGTCCCTCATGGCATCTAAAATTGGAATGTGTAATAAGTAAGAGACAAGTGTCATGGCCATGATGCATATAATAAATCATACATACAACACACATGAGACATGCAAACTAGACCAAGGGGGCACAATACAAGGGACATGGGCACATGTCACTAAATATGAGAAAATAAGACATACAAAAACATGTTCAAATGTCCACGTATGTAAGTAACAAGCAAGTTGGATTAGAGCTACATAGAACATGTTTAAATCTTTGCATACATAATTAGGAAGTCACACACAAGGACATGGGCACATGTCCAAAGCATACATACTATGAAAAAAAGTGGCCTAAAGCCAAAGAGAAATGGCATATTCAAATTCCCTTGAATATAAAAAGCATAAATACACAATCAAGTCTAAACTAGGAAAACTAAAAATTAAAGTATGCATGAACATGTAATACAAATCTATGTAAGAGACAAGAGGTATATGTACTAACTCTAAAGTAGTAATAGCTAGTAAATTTTTTGAGTAAGTGTAGCATGATCGATATCAATATATAACAATGCTAAAATTGTGATGTATAGTATAGAAAGATAAAACCTAGTAATTAAAACTATGTATAGGGTGCCCCAAATGGGTGAATGTCTCAAATGAAGGACCTATGTATTAGTGTATATTTCCCTAGTGGGTAGATAATAGAAAATATATATTGGTGTAGTGGACCTAAGTCTTGTATCAATCTGTAAGTACTTGATAAAAACAAGTGAAGCATATATGTATGATAAAAACTAATTATACTAATATAGCCAACATGTATAGTGTCTGGAAAATATAAGAAGTGTAAACATGGTAATGCATACAATCTATAGTTTTATATTTTCTTAGTAAATATTTGAAAGTTTGTGTTTATTGAAATAGTATGTTATTTTTGCACAAGCAACATGAAAATGAATCTATGTACAAGGAGAAATAAAGAAGAAAAGTATGTACAAGTAGGGAGGAATAATACTCACTGATGAGTCTCATGGGATACTCACTATCAATGTAGCCTATGTCAAAATTAGGAATGGAAATCTCTTATGCAGTGTGATTATTATATTGTATTTAAATGGTGTTGTAGTATGAATCTAGGTATCTTTATCATTGAAGTCATAATAGTCATAATAAACTGGAATGCTAGATGGAAATGCCTTAGATTGTGGATTTAACCTTTTTGAATTATACTTTGGAATATTTGTTATGATTTTTCCCTTTGAAACTATACTTATTATAGGCATATGGTGTTGTGGCATCTCTTTTACTATAAATACTTATTTTAGAATTTTTTTTAGCTTAGCATAATTTTGACTTTTCAACTTAAGTTCTTGATATTTATATAACATTTCCTATGTATCTAGACTTGTTTCCTTGATAAAATATAACTATGAATGATTTGCCTTAGGATGTTAAATAAACCACAAACCTTGTTGACCAACATTATCAATTGATAAAATAAGAGTAGTGATTCTTTGGGCCTGCTTTTCCAAACCTTGATCATGAAAATTAAACTATTGTAGATATTTTTGACCCAATCCATACTAATTTAAAATTTGAGACTCATTTTGGAGAGGTAGATTTTCATATTTTTCTTGATTTAACTATGCTTGTTGTATTATTTATTGATCTAATTGTGCTTTATGAGCCTTTTTTTATTTTGAGTTATGCTTTGGTAACCATTTTTGTATTGTTTCTAAATTTAATCCTTTTTGAATTTATAAATATGTCATTATTTGTTGTTTAGATGATGTGTCATTATTTGAGTAATTTGTATCCATGATTATATTTTAATTTTAAATGATAAACATGAATTGGTGTGGTGCCCATGCATTCTATGATATGCATGATAATATCTGGATCTCCTCACTAGATGTAGAGGAGGTAGGTTTATCAACTTAGCTTTAATCATTTCACTTAACACCTCACTTGAAATATTATTGTACCCTTGTAAGATTTTTTAATAACTTATTATAGATGCATTTTGTTTTACTTTATGATTTGGATATGAAATAGTGATAAGCAACACTTTGCTAGGTGTAAATGCATATACATGGTTTACAATAGCATATTCTGAAGTCTGTGTACATGTAATGTGATTTGCCAATAATGTGAACTTTTCACTTAATAATTGATTTTGATTCTATAATTTGATATTAGCTTTCTCATACTGATAATTTGATCCTTTAAATCTCATAAGTGCAAACCCTAATTGCTTCTAATTGAACATGTAGGTATATATCCTATAGGGGAGAGGTGTAGATAGGCTGAGTATGGGAATTAGTAATAATAGTATAGGTTGTTTCATATCATGAAGGAGTGATAGCATGGACCTAGTTAGAGGGAAAATAGCTATCACCCTCATGGAGATGAGGAGGAGAAGGATATTCTTTCCCTTGCACAAGAAATGACATTAAAAATTAAAACATCATTTTTAGATTATGTAATATATCCTCTATGTATGTAAAGGTTTGTTTCTTAATTTAATTCTACATGAGATAATAATAACATGCTAGAGATAGAATGAAATATGACATACATTTCAATTGATATAAAGCATCATCTATACATGTGTTTATGTCTTTTTTGAGTTCATTCTAAATTAGAGGAAATAACTATGTAGATGAAAGTATTAAACTTTGTAACAAAAAGTGATAAAATTCTTCTGTCATGATTATCATGATTGTATCAAAGAAAAATTATAAGATATATGGATCATAAATTTGAGTGTGGGTCTTAGAGAATAGAAACATAAACCATAGGGTTCAAGTTTGTGTAATATATGAAGTAAGTTGGGTTCACTAAATTTTTTAACCTTTTAGGACTTAGAAGAATGTAAATATTATGTTGTTAAAAAGTTGAATATATTAATTTAAGGTAGAACTATGCAATAAATATAGTCATTGATCTATTACGTAATTGACTAATTTGACCTTTCTAAAAATAGTAATAAATAATGCAAATAAGAACTTAGCTAGAAAATGATTGAGATAGATGATTTAGAGGCTAAAAATTAAGGTAGAGATTGGTCTAAGTGTTTCAAATAGGATCCAAGTGTAAAAACCCATCCTAGATAGTATCACCCTAATTGGACAATAGTACCGTGTGGTGCTAGTGTACTTATTTTGGTGGTTAGTGTCCTCTATGTAAGATTACCCCAAAATTATAGTGCACTTGTGTCTAGATCTGTAAGTTCTATTCATATGTGCATGAGTTTTGAAACCCTGTATATGGTCTATCTTGAATAAATTTTTGAGAAAAACCTAATCCTACACGTTTCTAAGGCATTTTATTTATATAAGTTAAAAAGTGTGTTTGTTAGTGGGGTAGGCTAGACATCCTCACCACCCCACTGTGGAGAGATTTTCCTACATACCAATACTCAAAAGAGGGATAAATTATGATGTAGTTATCACCACCTAAGTGCTGATGTAAATAAAAGTTCATATGGTATTATAGTTTATTTCAGTGCTTTGAATGGCTTGAGATGAGAAATCTAAGTAATCTAAGCTTAGGAATGTTTATATGTTAGTATGTAGAAGTAGGGTAGAATAAGGATTGATAACCTTATTATACACAACTTTTTATGATTTTGCATATGTATTTTACATCTAATTTCCTCTAGTGGTTAGAGGGATAAAATTCATGTATTTATACTATTTTGGTGCTTATGTGAGTGTTAAAAGTGGTAAGAGGTCTAATATTTTAAAATATATCCATTTGAGAAAATAGGATGGAAAGGATAATAGTGCCATTATTGGGATATTATAACCATGTGTAATTACTATCTCTATTATTATACTAGTGTTTAAGTAACATAACACTAGGCATAAAGTGTCAAGATGCAAAAATGAAGGTCTAAGACTAGTTTAGGGATGACTAGGGATGCTTTTGACCCACATTAAGGTTGGATAAGTGTGAAAATAGGCTCTAGGATATGTCTAGGGCTAACTTAGGGATAGGTGGTCTCAAGTATCACTCTTATCACTCAAGTGTCACTTTTAGGTGATTACATCTATACAACATCTTATTTTCCTATTAGGTTTTGAAATAGGTGCTATGTTTGATACCCATAAAGAGTAGTCAATATCTCAAATAAATATTACCTCAAGTAATCTTTCAATTTGTTTCTTAACTAACAATGTCACTTTGGGATGCATCTTTTAAATTTTTTGTCTAATAAGTTGTCCATCTAGATATAATAATATCTTATGCATTACTATTACATGATCTATGCCTAACAAATTTGAATAATCCCAAGCAAATTATTTTAGATAATATTCTAAAACATGTAGATATTCCATTGATTCAGTTACATTAAAGTTACACAAACTATTAGTATTTGAGCTTGAATTTGCATCCACTGGCTCATTTATTATAATTTACCATTTAATTTAGTATTGGGGCATTCACCTCACCATTCCTAAGAACTCCATATCACCTTCCACAAGAATTAATTTAGAAGCTAACGCATATAGATTATGATGGCTATGAGTGACCTTTCCATAGCACACAAATCCCTATTTGATAGCTCATGACCTACATTTGGACTGATCTTAGTTCGGTGGGGTAGATCCATAAGCTTCCAATAGCCTATCAACATCCATGTTTTACCTCCATTCAACACAGTTTTTAATCTCTTAATGTAGATTAGGTGATACATTCTATCTATTCACTACATGGATTTTAAATATTTCATGCATTGCATTTAGGTTGATGATCCTTCATCGATCCATGACTTTCCAACCAATAATTACATTCTTACCAACCTCCTTCTCCTTGTACATGATATATTCAATACATAGAAGACCAAAACTCTATAGTCTTTCTATGCATTCTTAATGGTAATGTATCTTCTACATGGATAAACATTCATAAATAATAATTATCTTTGGATCCATTCCCTGGTTATATTCTTTGAAGCTCAATAAACATAATGATTTGAATCATCTTGAAATCATACAACTCATATTTGACTCTCTAAGTTCTCCAACTCTTCCTCCACACATGAAAGTAGCATCTTCTCTATCAAAAGTCATGTATATATTTAAAGATTATTTTTAGGTTAGATTATGATTTATTTTTCTTATTTTTAATAGTGGTTTTTGTTTTATATTTATTGTATTTTCTTTCTATTTAGTTATTTTAAGTCTTATGAATCATTGTACTTTTCTTTATTATGTTTTAGATTTTTTAGTTTACATTAAGATTTTTTTATACATTAACATTATGTTTTAGATTATGGTAAAAGCAGGTTTTAGATTATACATTAACATTATGTTATTTAAGTTTTGTTTTTATTTTAAATTCAATTTTTTATCACTAATTTTTTTAGCTCTTAGACTTTATTTATATTCGTAATATCTTTTTCATTATTTAATACAATATTGTTTCTTAGATTATAATGTGCTTAAATTTGTTTTGGATTTTGGTCTAATAAAGTCTTTTGTTATAATATTTAGTATTTCTATAGTTGATCATTTTGTGTCTTAGGTTTGATTTTAAGTTTTAATATTCTTTAGTGTTATGTTGTGTTTCATGTTTCAGTGTCATAGTTTTTTATATCCAAAAAATAAGATTTTATTTATAGTTATTTTCTTAAGTCATATTTTTTAAAGTTTTATTTGTTGACAATATTCCATTGTCATTTTTATGTAGTCATTTGTATATTTGAGTATTGTACATATTTTATCGACTCTTAATCATAATTCATCAAATAAGCCTTAAAAGGCAGCTTTCAATAAAATGGGAATTTCACTATAATTAATCTCATGTTTGTAATGGATGCATTATCAGTTCAAACCGACGTCCATAAGTTCAAACTATGAGAGGGAATTTTGGGAAAATATAGTTTGAACTTATATTAGTGTGACCATAAATATGTAAGTATTATTATTATAAGTGATTTGTTAAAGTAGATCACATATTGATATTGTGAGGAGAGATTATATGAGTGTATTGATTGTTAGTGGTTAATTTTTAGAACAAATAACCTATTTTTAGAGTGAATGGTTATACAACCATTCTTATATATTTGTAATGTTCCTAAATAATAATGTGTTGATTTGATCGACTAAAATTTTATGTGTAGTGCACATTGTAGAGCCTTCAGCTTTGCCAAATAATGGGTTAAAATTATTATTACAAATATTTAATTCTAATATATTATTAGTCATTTGACCACCTTATTATGAGTTCATACTTGAATATATATTAGAAGGTGTGCATCTATTATATGCTTATGATGTAGATGTTATTTCTCAAAGTATATACTTTATTTATTCCATTGTAATTTATTATTAATAAAATAAATATAATAAGGTTCCACATCACTTAGTACCATGGTTTATTTTAATGCCCCACATAAAGGAGATATTTATAGATAGATATTTTTTAATTGTATCTAATGGATAAATTTTAGCATGGGTGTGTTTTAGTTGATATAGAATACCATACCCTTTATTTTTATTTGTGGGATGGGATAGGGGTTGAGGAGGGTTAGGTAAAATGGAAATTATTATCCATCCCTTCCCTATAATAATAGTCATACACACACTTTGTGCATCATAACAAGACATTAAAAGATCTTGAGATCATTTTTTAAGGGTTTGATCCTTTCTGGATTTGATTTGCTTTATTACATGATTTTTAATGTTATCCTTATCAAGGGAAGAAAACATGTAATGGAAATTAATAAATCTTGAAACAAGAATTATTCATCCAATATAGCCATGAATTCTTTAAAAATAAAAAATCAAGCAACAAGAAGCTGAAATTTAGATTCTAGAAAGGAAAAAAAATGTGTATGGAGATTAGTATATTCCCCTAAAATCCAAGGTCAAAAAAGAGTCAACTATCAAATCTAAGGTAAAAATAAATTGATTTCAATGTCAAATATTAAATTTTAGTTTAAAATAAAATTATTTTTAGGTTAGACATTAGCTCCAAGGTTAAAATAAAGTTATTCTAGTGTTAGATTTATTGAATTCATCTAAACCCTAAGAGGGAGAAAATTAAAGCAATGTTCACATAAAATGTACCAATTCAAAATATTTTTTATTAGAATTTGGAATTAATTTGGTGATTAACTCTAAATAATATAAAATTAATAGAAATAAATTACTAAAAAAATAGCTCAAACTAGTAGAATGAAAGCAAAGTACTAAAATAGATGAAACATGAATGAATAAAGGAAATATAAATATGAATAACATAAGAGGAATTATAAGACTTATATATTTTATATCTTTATGTAGACTACATATGACTAATAAAGAACAAGAATTAATCAGCTCAGACATATTTTGTATGTGCAACAAGAACTATGATTGCAACTGCTCAAGGTCAAGATCAACTATTAGGAGGTAGGATTAAATACCACTATTATCATATGTTGGTTAATTTTTTCCTCCATATATAGGAAACTAGGGAACAATCACATACACCTTATTAAAACATGACTATGTGCATAAAATTGACCTTTAAATGCATGTAGGTGACTTGTAAATGACTTACTCAAACTTGAAACCCTAATAGGCCTTGTAATAGTAAAAAAATTTATGAGATAATTGGGGAGTGTAATGGGATGAGATGACCCTATTCACCCACATTATGATTTATATTTTCCTATAAATTTAATACTTCAAAGATGGAAATAAATTCCATGTAGTTTTTCACTCATTTTTTTCATGGTTGTGCTCCTTTACTATTTGTATGCATCAAGAGATGGATTTAATACTTGATAATTATTTACTTTGACATGGATAAAAAATGATGTTGAATTTTTTAGGGACTACTTTAGATTGTTATAATCATACTATGAATAATATGGAAGCTTTTCTCAGTGTGAAATAGTGTAAGTGTACCTCAATATTAAAATTTCCAAGTGGTAAAATATATTTCTTAGATATGCCTTTATAGAAATCCAAAAGGGGAAAAACTCAAACTACTTATCCTAAAAATATGGACCAACCTATAAGGGAGGGTATAAATTTGAAAACTATTCATTGCCAAGATGAAGGATAAGATCAACCCATAGGGGTCAAGATTGAGTGTCACTATTGACCCATAGTGGTCAATTTTTTCCTAAAGGGTAGCATGTAAATTTTTTGATGTGGTGTGTCCCTAAATATTATAAGAGGATAATTAATGATTAATAGAAAAAATTAGGTGTAAGATAGTAAATTATAAAGGAATATGTCCATGTAAGTACTTAGGATATAAAGAGGTGGTGACATAGGTCCAGATTAAGTGATCAAGTCAAATCAAGTAAAAGTGGGATGAAACTAACATTATCAAGTATTCATGACCAATTTTGAGTGACTACAGGTATTTATAGGATGTAGTGGTTAGTATTGGATCATCATATTAATAATTATTTTTTTAATTGTAAGGTTGTGGAGGTTTCCCACTTGAAGTGACTTAGTCATATATTTCCAGTATTCTATTTTGTTATCAATTGTTTTGATGTAGATGTTTTATTATACTTTTATTAATTTAACTTTTAGTAGGAAAATTATAGTTCTAATATAAATTATCTCATGGTGAACTAATGATATATTAAAAACTAAATATTATATAATATATTATTTATTTAAAAATATATTTACATATTTAACTTCAATTTGATAAGCTTGTTTTAGGGTTCTCTATATTTTTATTCAATGTATAGCTTGAAAAAGTTATGCATAATATAAATATAATAAAAAATGAATATTACATAGATTGGATTGCCACACATGTTTAAAATTAAAAAATGTATTGCATATTTTTAAATAAGTTATTTTTTATTAATTTTTATTTAATATGCAATAATTTTTATATAATTTGTTATGCATAGCTTAAGGTGACTTTAAACATGTAAATATATTGATTTTCTTATCATAATGAAATGAAATTAGTTTTCCTAATGAGTGTTTATTTTTTAATATTTTATATCAAATAAATATTTTTAGTTATAACTTAATTTGTAGTTAAAATTTAAAACAATGAATTGTAAATATAAATAAAAATAAAATGTAGGAAACATTGTGTGTGTCTATGTGTGTGTGAGAGAGAGAGATGTCTATTAAATAATATGTGTAATCTAACATTTTTATCAAAACCCATGATGGACTGATCCATTTCTTACATGTGTTAAGTTATTAAATTAAAAATTGGGATAAACATGGTTTAGGTTCCCACGAATATTATTTTTAACATAGGTTTAGGTTTTCATTAACAAAATTCAAAATTTAAATTTTATATTCTCGTTCAAGTTTATATTTTAATTTGGATATTAAAGAGTTCATGTGAAACATGGAGTGAAATTTATTAAGACCTTAGATTCTCCTAAACACAAGGAAAAATCTTTAGAATATAATTGGGTTCACATATTAACTTTACATAGGGTGTTTTGTGAATCCCCTTGTTTTTTGTTTAGTGCAAACATACTTTTAAAATTTATAAAATAGGCTTTTGGATAAATTGTGAATAATTTTTTTTTATCAATGTTTACGATCACTTCTTATGATCCATCATCATGAAGAAAACATTTTATCTAAAAGCCTCATTATTACATATCATGAGTTATAAAAGCATTAATTTTTTTTATCTTTTTAATGTCCTCTATCATTGAATGTATTAATTGTTAACATGTTTTATTTACAAATTAAAAGTTTACAAAATAATCCTCCCAATAACATAAATCTCATATTTATAGCTAATGCAATAATGTCAAGATTTATGTTATCTCAAACCTAAAATTATAAAAGGATATCAAACTTTAAAAATTAGGGGTAAATCACTTTCATTTTTTCATTATATTTCCATAAATACAAAGGAAGTTAAAAAAAATTGGATGTAGTTATTAGTGTATTTTCCATTCTTAACAATTCGATTTATCATTATCTATATATTCTCTTAATAGAAATTGAAAGCTAATGGAAGAAAAGAAAATATAAGTAAAGTAAAATGGAATTAGAATAATATTAATCTACCTTATCAACTAGCATATCAAGATGAATGGTAAAAAAACTTATCATTTCAGTTAGTGCACAGTCTTCTTCCAACTAGGAGGAAAATCTAGTAATTTTATATTATGACTTTCAAAAATAAATATTATTTCATTTAAGATATTTATGTTTTAAAATGTTTTTTGGAATGAACATATAGTAATAAGTTACTTATATAAAAATCCCCAAACCCACTCCAATTTAGAGAGAACTTATTCAATTACAAAGAGACTAAATAAAAAATTTGGTAAGGTTTTTAGACCATGTGGTATGGAAATAATGAAATATATGGGCATAAGAGATAACCAAATTAATTAATTATAACATACTTTACCAACTTATTACCATTGATCCTAAGTACCATATATTCTCCTATGTTATTAATCACAAATTCCTATAGTTTAATGAGGAAGAGGAAACTTGGAGAGATTCCAATGATGAATGTTTTTACGGACCATCTTAGCTAGGTGACTAGACACCACCTTGCCATTACTAAATTTTTAACCCACTTTGACTAACTTTATTTACACAAGGAGGTAAAAAACATGGATTTAGGTTGTTTTTGGATGAATATGGACAAAATCTCATTGAGAATAATACCCTTATATACATGGTAAATTTTTAATAAATGTATGGGATGTGACCTATATATATATATATATATATATGGGATGGATAATGAGAGGTATGTATGTATGTGTATATATTTATATCACATCCCATGCATTTATTCAATCATTACCCACACACACACATACACATGTATGTATGTACATATACATATAGATGTATTTATGTTGTGTGTGTGTGTGTGTGTGTGTGTGGGCAATGATTTAATAAATAGATGGGATGTGACACACACACAGATGTCACATTACATGAATTTATTAAATCATTACCCTTATGTATGTATGTATGTATGTATGTATGTATGTATGTATGTATGTATGTATGTATATATGGGTACAACCCATTATACCAAGTGGAAAAATATGATTTCAAAATTGGAGGCTAAAAAAAGGCTTTAAAGACAAAAAAAAGCATCATAAGGCCACTAAAAAAGGGTTTAAATGAACTCTATTACTTTTTATAGAGGCCAAAATGTCCTTAAATGAATGATTCATATATATGATTTATATCCTTTCTCTTTATTTTTAATAATTTAAGTTGATTTTTTGTGTATTTATTATTGAAAAAATAATGTGATTGCATTAAAAAACATTATAGCATAGAGTATTTAAATAAAAATCAACTGAATGAGACATTTAGTACCTTAAAAATAATATATTTCAATAATATGTTGTCATGAAATATGTAAGTAAATTAATGACATGTAAATTTTTAAATCGTTAATCATTTTTTATTCTTTTTAAATTTTTTTTAATTGTATTATTAATTTCTTCTATTTTTTGAGGATGCAAAATTTAAATATTTTCACATGATGATCACATACATGTGGCAATTTATGAATGTTGTAGATCACTCCTAAGACATATCATTGTCATATAAGGCATAAAATTAAGTACTAGTTAACAATGTTTACAAAATTTTAATTAAATATTAAACTAGAATTCTAAGATTATGTTTTAGTGATATATAATTTGGGTTTAGAAATTTATAATTAGATTATATTTTTTTAAATAATATATCAATTATTTTTATTTTTATTTATATGCAATGAACATCATATGCCTCTTAAATTTCACCTCAACAAGTATGTTATTTGTGGTTTTATTATCTTTCAAATATATATATTTTTTAATTTAACATTTGTCTTATAATATAATATAAAATTAGGTTGTAAAAATTTTTTAGTGTATGAGGATGATTAAAATGATGATGGTGGTGGTGGTGGTGTGCATGTTTCAACTAGTTGTGGTAATAGCAATGATGATGATGATGATGATGATGATGATGATGATGATGATGATGATGATGATGATGATAATGATGATGATGACGATGACGATGATGATGATTTTTATTTTATATTATAGTATGCATATACACATAATTTTTTTTAAATTGATCATTTATTGACACTTCTCTTGTCAGAAATTATTGAGTTTTAATCTCTCTGAGTACATACCTTAAAGGGTGCACTTAGAAAGGTGTGGGAAGACTATTGGTGATTTACAATATTATTATGGATTTATATCAATCATATTATTATTTCAACCTCCTTAAAGGTTCTATTCATTTTATTCCTATGATTCTTTTGCAATCCTAAGACCTTGAAATATGGATAAGTCTACATACTAAAATCCTAAAATATGACTAAGTTTGAAATCTAGTATGACCCTCCAAAAACTATAATTTGAATTATAGCTCTTAGAGGTCTAAAACCACTCTCAAACATCTTGAAAGTATATATATAATATAAATTAAAGTATAAGAAAATATATGTCCATATTTAAATATTTATTATTTATATGTATTGCCTATTTTAGCACCTTTCATGCCCTTATCGAAGTCCCTAAGCAAACTCCCTTCTCAAATACCCCTTAACTAAGCAAAATCCCACTTTTCCAACTAAGCCAGCCAACACATATGTATTCAACCAATTTTCACCCATTCTACCTACTAATTTAGCCCAATAAATCTAGTTTTGAGCGTTAATCCATAGGTTATATAATCAGGTATGTTGGTTGACCTAATTTAAGGCCTAATATATACTTTTCGTGCCTAATAAGATTGAGTTAGCCTACCTTGTTGGCTAAATTTATGAAAGGGTTTAGTGTCAATCTTTTACTATAAATACCACCTTTTCTTCAATACACTAGAGATGAATATTCATTTTCTCATTGTTACAACCTACAATTCTATAGATGAGGAGTCATTGCATAGGATGTTGCCTTATAAATAAATAATCTTGTCTTATGGGGAAGTCTTGGATGCAAAGTAGTAATATTTTACCCTAAATTTAATTTATATAGTGTAATTTTCATAACTCCACAAAAACCTCTTAAAAATCACCATTGTCTAAGGGAGATATTGAGGCAAATAGGTTATCTAAAGGTAAGTATTCCTAACTTTTACTCTTTTATTTCGTAGATAGATATTACACAAAGTAATAGGTTGAATGTTTTAATTCTTGATTAATTTATCTCTGCATTGACATGAATAGAGTTTCCTTTTCTTGTTATGTGTTTTTTTGTTGTTAATTATCCCCCTTTGTGCCACAAGCTTTGGTGAACACTATACTAGATTTATTTTATGTATTTTATACCTATTTAGGGTTATTTTGTGGTGTCACTTAACTAGAGGCTTTTGAAACCCTCTCTAGTGGTATTGTGTAATAAGAGATCCCTTAGGTAGGTTTAATAGATCCAAATTATTCATGTCCTAATATAAATAGTTATGCAATGATTTTTTGGTAAGATTACCTTCTTTAAGCTTGGAATTTATTATGTAGGACAAGTTTTAGATGCATCATAATTCATTGCATAGAGGATGATTCCCTTAAAATATTCTATAAACTATTGTTTAATAATTTAAATTTTATTTTTTTAAGATGATGGTTGTGGATATTTTATGAATAATATATTCTTATTTAATTTTCATTACGTATCTAAGTCTTAAATTTATTTCAAATACCTTAAAAAAATTTTATCAAATCTATTTTTTAAATTATTGGTTAAAATAGGTTTTTTAAAAGGGACCAAACCCTTTTATAAAAGAGGTGGAATAATTAAGCTCCTTAAATTTGAAATGACTATACACAAGCTTTCAAGGAGTCACATTAAGGCATATATAAAAGATAAATCAAATGATATAGATGGGTATTAAGACTTGACTACTAGAACTTAAGGTGGTAAACAATAGGCTAATGAAGAGATAACAGTTTAGCTTCATCATTGACAAGTTATAAAATAAGGACATGAAAAATAATCATTTTGAACCATATTTTAGTTTTTAGACTCAATCCCCCTTTTTATCAAACCAATAAGTTGCTAAATTTCATTCTATATAAATGTGGCCAATAATAACTTCATTCAATGCTTACATAATATCCATTACATCTTTGATTATATTTGTAATAGACCAGCTTGGGGACCTCTCCATGGTTATTAAATTAATGATGTTGAGGCATTCCCCTTCAATGGAAAAATGATAAATATTCAATACTTTAACCAATTAAAGGCTCCCAAAAGAAGTTATGGATTTCACATAATGATTAGATTGAATGCCTAAATTTCCTGCATAAGCTACAACTAATTTACTTCTTTCATCTCCTAGTATACATCTTACTCCTATATAACTAGGGTTACCTTTAGATGCACCATCAAAGTTAAATTTTAAACAAATTACAAGGAGAGAAATTCTATTTAACATAACTTATTTATACTTTTTTCTTTAGTTCAGAGTTTCTAGAGGAATAACAATGTTATAATTAGAAACTAACTAATTTTCATTTTCCAACATCTTTTCAATTTTTCTATTCTTTTCAAGAGCTCAAAAGTTTTAAAAAATTGATTGAACAATTTTTGAAGCCACATTTGTGTAATTTCATTTTTTTCTTGAAATATTCTAAAGTGTCTCTCCTCCAAAAGGCCCTAGAAAATATGAGGGAGAGTCAGATTCTAAAGGGTTCATAGTTGAGGATTGAGTATGGGAGGAGTCCATTAATACACAAAGTCTATAATGTTGGATGACTCCAATATATTTTAATGTCATTGGTTACACAAAAACCCTAGGAGTAGGTGAGATTAATGCAAATTAAAAAATTTGAGCTTCATTAAATGATTAGCAAATAAATACAAAATAGGTACATTATATAGAGAGATATTAGATCACCATCAAGGTAAAAACTCAAGTCATAATTAGAAAACACATTAAATTTATTTCCCCTAATGAAACTAAAAACCCTAATTAAGATGACTAATAATCATGTAGGTGAAACTGATTAGTAAAAATCCTACACTAACACCCCCTAAAGCATAGTTTAGGTGGGTATAAGAGTTAGGTCTCATAAATGAGGCCTAATGAGGTATCCAAGTAAAATACAACTCCCTTAAAGTAGATAAAAGGATGAAACCCATATAATGAAACTTCTCTCCAAAAAGAAAGAACAGAAGAGAAGAGGGATATAAATTACCACTAGAGTCTACAACTCCCTATAACATCATGTATCCTACAACTGAGTTCTCAAAAGTGACTATGGATAATAATTAGATGCAGTAAAGAATGGATCACCCTAGAATTGTGGATATGTCCCTTAATTTCCTAATGGATATTTAACCAAGGCATGATTCCTATACAAGGAACCATTCTCCTCATGTAAGGTAAGAGGTCCAACTACTCTAAATAATGAAGGTGTAGTGGGAAAAAAGGCTAATAAGGAATATATAATGCCATGAAACTATGCAATAGACTACCTAATAGCTGATGTGTCCTAGATTAGTATACCTGCACCTTGTAATGACTAAAGTAGACCAGAGGTGGGCTGATCAAGAAATAACTCAACATCTAAAAGGTGACAAGGATATTGTAGAGGTATGTCCCCATCATTATTGTAGTCATATATGTTAGAATAAGAGTCATAAATATTAGATGAATGTTTGAGATCACAAATGTCATCAAGTTTAGGTCAGTCTGAGGAAGAATAATCTGATGGAAAGCTAGGAGAAAAGTGTGAGAAGTTATATATTCAAGCTTAATGATAAACCATTCCCATTTCCAATATAATATCATTAAGAAACTCTCTAACATACATTGAATCATGATTGAACTCAAATCACATACCCTGACCAAAGTGAGTGATTTGAAAAATTGATAGGAGATTAGTTAAAAGTAAAAGAACACTTATAACATTATTGAATGTTCCACCACTCACTTCAATAGACCCTCTCCTGAGAACCTTTTTATAAGTGTCATCACCCAATTCTATAGAGGACATGTCACATGTTTCCAAGGAACTGAAATCTATTTATGAAGAGGCCTTGTGATGTGAAGAACTAGAGTTAATGACCCATATAAGAGTTAGAGTTACAACTGCAACTAGGGCCTTGCCCTTTGTTTTCCCGTTATTATTATATTTTGTCTTTTCTTTACCATTGTCATTTACCTTATAAGATTCATGGGTTGATGAATTTTAATTGGTATAATTAAGGACACTGATATTGTGATTCTCAAGTATATTAGTCAATTAGTCAATCTAATTTTTTAAACATTTACTTTCATCATGCTTTCCTAAGAAAAACCCACATTCGATCCAATCTTTCTTAGGTTTTGTTGGCACAAAACTATGTCAGGGGGATAAATTTGTGTTGATTTAGTAGTGTGGGAACTAATTACTCACATTATTCATCAATGAAAGGATAAATTCCCTTTCCTATTATCGAGTGTACCTACCTTTATTGAAAGCTAGAAAGGAAAAAGCAAGGGAAAAACAAGTCACATCTATTTATAGAAAAAATGTTTTTTATTAGGGGTTTTGTACTTTTAACCTAAAATCACATAAAGGATATAGGAAGGAAATGAGGAGAAAAGGTAGAAAGGTATAATTTTAAGATTATATCAAGCTAAACATAAAAACTTACAAAATAACATCAAGGAATATGAAGGATGACTCTAGGTGATTAAAGATAGAGTTTCACTAGAATATCCCACAAAAGAGAAACACTAAGCTCATGAAAATCTATCTCATTTGATAGGTGGTAGATACATAATTACACCCTTATACACTAATATGATTCTCTTATAATAATTGAAAAATAAATATATCCATCCCATATTTACCTATAAAAAATAATAAAAATATTGCTTGAACCCCACCAATATTTCATTTTTTTGGAAATAACAAACATAGATATAAAAAGAAATTATATTGTATAATTTCCAACTTTAAAAAGCTTTTATAAGAGAAGAAATCTTATTTTAGCATGACTTGGGGAAAAAATAATGGCATTTGCATCATGGAAGTTTTCATTTACACCACTCAAAGAAGTGTAAAATAAAATTGCACGACTCAAGGAAGTGTAAAATAAATTTGCATGGTTCAAGGAAATCCAAAATGAATTTGCACAATTGGGAAAAATAAATATTTCATTTTCATGATTTTGCGAAGTGGCAAGGAAATTACATGGTAGTGGGGTTTCAAAAATAAAATCATAAATCACACCATGTGAAAAATTGAAAATGTAAATTCACGACTTAAAAAAGTGTCGAGGAAATTTTACAAACTGTGAGAAGACCAATAGATTTTTATAATGGGAAGCTTGAAAAGGTATTTCTATAGTTCAAAAAAATGTTTTCCCATGATTTTTAAAATTAATTAATTAAAATTTTTAATTTTTCAAAATTTGGAAATTTTTAGCTCAAACCAAAAATAGTAGAAAATATTAATTTTTTTCTAATTTATTAAATTTAAAAAACTATGATAATAACTATCTCTGACTAGGATTTTGAATTGCAATGGATGGAAAGAACTTAGACCCTAGTTTCATAGGCAAGAATTTTATCCATTGGTTAATGGAGTCTTGAATTAGACTACAAGTTAATCAACTTAGAAATAATCATTCTTTAATTAAATGATAGGTCCTCAAACTATCATGATGTTATCACATGTCAATGGATAGTGTATGTGATGGCATCAGGGACTCATCCTGATAGGTGCTATCACATATATTGAAATAATAATATATGTGAGTGCATCAAGTATTCATCCTAATAGGTGTTATTATATATCTTAAAAGGATAGTTTATGTGAGTGCATTTTTTGTTATGTGTTTTCACACAAACTAAAATGTAAAGAGATAAACCTTTAGTTCATACTGAACATTGTGTCTTACCTTAAAAAAATTACAAAATTCTTCCTCACCACTACATAATTGTTCCCTAGCTTTGTATTATCAACTCTATAGGAAAAAAATTATTTAAACATTATATCTTCCTCAACAACATCACCTAGGACCTCATTAAACATGAACTGATCCTAATATTCCATGATAAGTTGTGTTGACCTCTTATCATCCATAAATAGTGAGTACACAGGATAACATCATCAAACTCCACATGTTCTCTCTTTATAGTATCATGATTTTTTGCAAAAACCAATATTGATGGTATATCATTCTTCAGAGTATAATTCAAGGATGAAAATCATTCAATGTCAAGTATATATACTTCATCAATAAAAAGAACACTTTATATAATTTAAGTTTTGCCTTCTTTCCTCCATTTGTTAATAACATGACGTGGAACATGAAATGATCAACAAAATTCCTTAATGAAATGTTTCCATCTATATCATATAACAAAATGTCATAATAAATGCTTGATCCTATGAATACCTTTCATGTTTACTTTATATACTCACATTTTCCACATCTTAGTCTAGTTAACTGATAGCCAATTCACCTATCTCAATCATATGAGTAATGAACATGTTTTGTTAGGCTAGATCCCCTATTTTTAAAATTTTCACATTGACCATCTATTAATTTAAATATATCTATGTAAAGCCTATCTATTCTTGAAGCAACAACCATTATGGCATTCTTTCAAGTCATATAATTACCCATGATATTTCCCATATATAGATCATAGATACAAATATGTGCAAGAATAAATACCATAACATGGATAAGGAGGAATAATAGATAGATTATTGCATTTATTGAAAAGTAACAGTTTTGAACCAAAATAGAATGAGAAAAAGAAATAAGCCAAAAATGGGAAATCATAACTATTTACAAGGAGCAAAGGAAAATGAAAAGATTATACAAAACCATTTACCAGTTTAGAGAATTACCTAACATTTTGGAACAACAAATTTGACTTACAAGGTCCAAACATATTCATCTGCAGTGACCAAGTAGGTGGGAAGAGGAACTTATAATTACCATTCACACATAGGTGATCATGAACGAACAAACTAGTAATGTTTTCTTATTTTGAAATGAAATCATTACAAACTATCCAATCTTCTATGAGCACTCCTGAGCAATACTAAACTTTTTTAATGTCTTCTTGGGTGAATTCAAATGCATCTATGTTAGATACAATATCTAAATTAGAGATAAGCGTGTCACATATCTATTTTTTGAGCTAGAACCACAATATGATTATCTTTTGAAATAAATAAAGTGTTGATATTCATTTCCAAATTATTTCTCATGGCATAAATGAATTCTTCATTGAATAAGTCATTGTCATCACCTTCATCAATCTCTTCTATCTTATAGTTTCCATTTCACTTGAAATGAAAATTGGGTACCATTCATTTTATTCTACCTTGATATCTTCCTTGACCTCAACTTTTGCATGATTATGATCTTGAATTTTCTTATTCTTGATTGATTTAGATTTAAATCATGTGGAGAATCATCTTAAAGTGGAACATGAGATGGAAGTTCTTCGATAATCTTTCTTTTTTACCACTAAATTTTCTACTCTAATATAATAAGGATCTTCTACTTTACCACAAACTAGCTCCATACTATCTTCACCTTTAAAAAGTAAAACGTCACATTTTGTATCATTACTCCTTTCTGTTTTTGGTCCTATCAGTTGTTTTTTAGATAACCCATTTTCTCATATGACCATGGGGTTTAAGCAATATGGTGAAATAGGCAACTGTTTATCCTTTTTGTTAAAGGGGAAGCTAAATTCTTCATTTTTTATATGATAAATCATTAGTTCTTCTAAATTTTCACCTTATTCCACAATTTTAAACTTGGAACAATCATATGTGATAGGAATCACTTTCTATTTTTCTCCCTACTAGACTTCTAATATGTTTAAGGATCAATAACTTGCCTTCAAAGTCTCTTTTTTTAATATTATAGACTCTTGATTATACAAGTTTCATTATTTATTTGTAACCATTTTCAATAATTGTAACACCTTTTGAAACATCTTTAGTTAACATTTCAAACATGATCAAATTATCTTCAATATTAATGGTTTTTTTGTTGTGAAACCTCCAAGTCATTTAGATTTTTTAAAGTGAAGAGAACCAATGAAGATGCGACATTTATTGTTAATACTTAGTTGATTTATTTGAGGGATCAGCCTCAATAATTTGTTGAAACATGATACAAACTCTCTCATCTACTCATTATCTCACTTTTGAATATAGAAGGAGTCTGACAAAAGTGAACACATATTCATAGTTAATTTGAATCTGTCTAGGAACCTATTCTTCCAAGAGTTCCAATCCATAATGCATCTATCTTCTAGGTTCTAAACCCACTCAATAATTGGTCTAGTAAGAGTTTCAATAAAAATCCTAACAATGACATCTTCATGCATAATTCCCAAGATACTACAAGACACCATGAAGGAAATGATATGGTCATCTGCATATTGACCATTTTCTCTAGAAAAAATTAAAATTCTATTACTTAAGCCTGATGTTAACTCATTATATTGGACCAAAGTAAATGACCTAAAATGTTTTCCCCATAAAACACAAGGAACATTGGGATTGGGGTGAACCAACACCATTAATTCAATTAGGAAGATGCATACACTAGGTAATTTTTATCAATGTATTCTCCAACCTACATTCCAAGGGAGGTTCCTTAAAATTTCTAAAAATCATGTGCATAAATCACCTTGATCCCTAGTGGACTTGCCAAAAAAATTTGGCTCAAAATTCTTTTAGGGGGACAAATTGGTGACTTGGAGTTAGTAGTGTAGGAACCAAGTCCTCACATTAGTAATTAATGTACGGAATAATTCCCTATCCTATTAGTAGGTAGAGCTACCTTTATTAAAAATAAAAAAAGGAAAAAGTAAGGGGAAAACTATTCAAATCTATTTACAACATAAATGTTTATTATTGGGGGTTTCATACTTTTAAATTAAAAGTACAAAAAGGATACAGGAAGAAAATAAGGAATGATGGGAATGAGGAGAAAATGGATAAAGTTAGAATAGTATGATTTTATCTATTTAAACACAAAATTTGATAAAATAACCCAAAGGAAGATGAAGAATGACTCTAGGTGAATAAACATAGAGATTCACTAGAATAACCCACGAAAGAGAAACACTTTGCTAATGGAAATCTTTCTCATTCAATGGATGGTAAAAACATCATTACACCCTTAGGATTGGAAAACATACACTAATATGATCCTCTAATATTGATAGAAAACCAAATACAACCATCCCATGTTTACCTATAAAAATGATTTAAAATATTTCCTAAACCCCATCATGATGTCAAATTTGGGGAAATATCTTATATAGATTCAAAAATAAATTTTACTATATAATTTCCACATTACAAATAATTGATAATAATTATGACAAAGTTTTGAAATCAAATATTTGAATACAAATGAATCATGCATAGTTATAATTCATGAAGAATATATGAACACATAATTTACAAATTTCCTCCTTTGTATTGATCTTCATTGAGTTGTAATACAATCTCACCTTTTAAAAATATGTCTTAGAGTTTTGTTGTTTAAAAATCCCCTATCATAATGAGCATAACACTCATATTTATAGTGCAAGAAAGTGGTTATGGTGCATAAACACCTTTTTCCATTTTAGATAGTGCAAAATTGAGTTTATAAAAATTCACCACTTAAGTGATGTAAAAATGAGTTGGTGCAAAAGTGAAATTGCATGACTTGAAAAGTGTAAAGGTGTAATTGTGATTTTTACACCAAGTGTAATTAAGAATCACCATTTACATAAATAACAGAATGCATTTACATGAATTACATTTGTGAGTTTTTATTTACAAAATTTAAAACTAGGAATTGCAAAACAAGATTCAATATTTACATGAAAAGACTAGAATCATTTGACAAAACCTATTCATCTTCACTTTTGCTGAGGATAATTTTAAATTTTTATGGCAACTATTATTTTTGCACATCTGACACATTGCAATAGGCCCAGTTGCATTCAATTTGGATCATTCAATCTATAATCTTGATTTTGTAATCTATATTAATATGTGCCAATTCCTTTCTTACTATTTCATTCTTTAATTTATCATCAAGCACATTTATGTCTTCAATTTATTCATCAATGATCTATTTTTATTCTTTAAAAACCAAATCTCCCTATGCCTTCCCAATAGTAATGATTGTCTTCACATCTACAGTCTGATTCCTATGTTTGATCTCATCATCAATGATTTATTATAAGATATGCTACGCCTTGTGTAAATTCAAGACAAATGTTAGATCAAATAGGCCACCCAAATTTTAGCTTAGATCAATCAAAACCAAATAAATATCACCCTAAAATTCAATACTTTCTTCCATTATTTTGATGGCTTGGTCAATTATGTGATCCCTATTTTAAAATATTTGTGAAGATGCACTTGGCCAAATATCTTTAGCTCCCATCTTTGAGATATCATTCATGGTAGAGGCTACCTGAGTAATCATTATTTCACTTAGGACATACTCATTGGTACACATGCCACTTTATATCGGTAAAATTTGAACTCTAAACTAATTTGAATTCAATATTTTGAGAAGATATCCCCATATTGTCTTGCTTTTCAATTGCCAATTTCACCTTTTTGTAAAAAAACAAATTCAATCTATTGATTTTATTTTCCAATTTATCTCTTACCTCTCCCATTTATGTTGTAAAATTTCCTTTTAGAATAAGAATAAAAAAATAACTTGCTTCATTTCTCTTTATTTTATTGCTTCACTTATATTTTCTTTTATAGATCGTATGGCTTCATTAGCCTATAAAAAATAAGAGAACAATTCATATCTCTTTATAAAAATTTCACTTATTTTTTAGTTATGATGTATCTTCTTGGTAGGAGATAAAAAATAAAATAAATTCAAAACCCTCCTTTGCTCCTCTTTAGATCGCACGAATTCTTGCTTGGTAGCTGAGACAAAAAAAGTATTTTCTTTGTAATTCCACTTTACTTTGTATTTACAAAAATATTCTTCAGAGCTTTCACATGCCACTTCAAAAAGCTTTTATAAGAGAATAAATTTTATTTTATCATGATCCAAGGAAAAAATAATGGCATTTTCATCATGTAAGTTTTCATTTGCACCACTTAGAGAAGTGTAAAACAAAATTACACATCTCAGAGAAGTGTAAAATAAATTTGCACGACTCAGGGAAATACAAAATTAATTTACATTGTTGAGAAAAAGAAATATTTCATTTTCATGATTTGGGGAAGTGATCGAGGAAATTTCATGGTGGTGGGATTTCAAAAATCAAATCGTAAATTACACTGTGAAAAATTGAAAATACAAATTTCATGACTATAAAAAGTGTCAAGGAAATTTTGTAAATTATGAGAAGGCCAAAGTATTTTTACAAGGGGAAGCTTGAAAGGGTATTTACACTATTCAAAAAAAATTCCCATGATTTTTAAAATTAATTAATAAATTAAAAAATTTAATTTTTCAAAATTTAGCAATTTTGATCTCAAACCAGAAATTAGCCAAAAATATTAATTTTTTGTTAATTTTGAAAATTGTGACAATAGGGTTAACACTGGAAGAAGAGGTCTCATTATTTGATTTGTAGGTGGGAGGATTTTCATCCTTATCTTGATCTTTTTTATTTTGTATCTTCTCTAAGTTGTTTGAAGCCTTCTCTTTCTTAGTAAAAAGTGCATGAGATTTTGTGGACTTCATTGTGTCTATATATATCAACTTATCTTACTCCCAAATAAATTCAACAACAAAGGTATCTAAATAAGGCATCTTCCAAGTATCTCCAAGAGAACTTTTGTGTCATGGAAAGTGGATACAAACACAAAATAGTCTAGACCTAGTTTTGAGAGTATAGATATAATAAGTTGATCATAGTTTTTATCTTTTCCACATTCTTTTAAACAACCTCAGACATTTGAACTTAGTGACGAAGTATTGTAGTGTGTTAAAGTCATCTAGGCTCAAACTAATGAGCTTATTCTCTATTTCATGACCTCTCAACACATCTTACTTCCCAAAGAGTTTTTGAAATGTGGTCCATACTTCATTTGATGTTTTATAGATTCAATGTAAAAATGTAAGTTAGGAGAAATAGATAAACTAAGACAACCATGTGTTTGATCACATCAGTTAAACCATTTATTTTTCTCTACATCTACTACATATTCAATTTACTCATTCATAACTATCTTATAGAACCCTTGTTTTCTTAGATCAAGTAACATGTTTTTCCATTCGTGAAAATTGAATGTCATAAGAGGTGGAAATGACCAACAATCCATGATGTAAGAAAAGAGGTTTTTGTATAAAGTAAAGAAGAAATGCATAAAACAAAAGTACACCACACCACATAGTACCCCTTAAAACTATCAAAGTGACCCCCATAAAGTTGTAAATACAAGCATGCTTGTATAGATCTTAGACATAATTAAGAATGTGTATTTAGTAATTTGTGTGTAAGTATGAAATAACTAGAGGGACATTAGGCTTAGCCAATAATTCATCCAAAGGTGTATAATTTTTGATTTGAAGTGAGCTATAGAGGACCCAAAAATGTCACCAATGTATGGATCATGGAAACTAATCACTTTTAGATAAGATAGCACTCAAATCTCAGTTACCAATTAAAAGTTATAGTTGTTTGAAAATATAAGCTTGCATGAAAAAATTAGGTGAAATAGTGGTGGAAAATATTTAAATCAACTTCCCAAAACCAAATTGAGCACCCTTGGAGTAAAACTTGATTTTTTTTTAATCCATTTATTCAAAAAAACATAAGGCCCTTTGGAGAAAAATGTAATCACATTTTGATTGCAAGTGACTAGGGGTGTATTTCCCATATGACCAAGGTCTAAGACCTTTATGGCATGGAAAGTGGATACAAACATATAATAGTTTGAGATGTGCCTGTGCAAGAATTGGAATCCATGGGGTCTTTCAATATGGGCTAGAACCTGATGGGTGTCTGACCATGGACTGGAACCCATTGGGTTTCTAAGCACAAGATAGAACATAATAGGTGTACAAATAGGTTTTAGAACCTGGTGGTGTTTGATGCAAGCTTAGAACCTAATGATGTTTGGAGCAGGGCTAGAATTTGATAGTGTTTGAATTAGGCCTGAAACCTAATGAAGTGCTTGAAGGGGATAAAAATTTTGTCAGAGCTTGTAAATGCACCACCAAAAGTCTGATGCTTGATAAAAGTATTTTTAAGCATATTTTTATGATGCCAAATTTTTGATAAAACTACCAGAGCTACCTGTAAGGGTTGAAAACTTTATCAAAATTAGAAAAACCTAAAATTTACATATTTGATATGGCTCCTTTAAAGACTAAGAGATACCCATTTGAGAACTTGAAAACTCCAGAAAACCCAAAAATTGTTTTTTGATTTTGAGAATCTCATTATACAAATATACATTAAATCATTAAAAAGCCCCAAAACCCTTCAAAAATGGCCAAATTTTAGTCATGAATATAGGTCATGTTTACACTCAATTTTAGGGTTTTTATACCTTTTAGATTTGATACAAATGTTTATTTTGTGATTAGAGACTTCAGTTTTATAGTTCATGGACTTTTCAAAATCCCACCAAACCCATTAAAACCAACAAATTAAAAAAGATACTAGGAATGCATGTAGGTAAGATCTCACCAAAGATTTTTAAAATGAAAAAGTGAAAATCATATCAGATCTCTGATACCATTTTGGATGACTTTAAGATATTTGAATGTCACAGATTACACAAACGCTCTAGGAGTAGGTGAGAGCAATGCAAAACAAAAAGGTGATCTTTGTTAACTGATTAGCCAAAAATTACAAAGGATGTACATTATATAGTGATAATTAGGTCACCATAAAGGTAAAAAATCAAATAAAAATTAAAATCACATTAACCCTAAGCAAGTTGAATAACAACTATGTAGGCAAAACTAAAAATGGGAAAAAGCCTACACTAACATAAAATTAATGCAGGTTGAGCCTAATAAACCTGGAACTTAGAAATAATGAAATTGACAATATTCTAATTAAAATGGCAATCAAGAAGAAGATCATAAACATGTTCATTTTCATTTTCACATCAATATTATTTTATAATGCCTTTAAATTATATTATCTTTATTTAAAAATAGAATATATTTAATTTTTAATTACTAACACTTAAAAATAATATCTTTAAGAGAATTTTTTATGTAATTTATAATTATTAAATTTCATATAAATAATATAATTAATGGTTTACATTTTTTATATTATTTAATTTTGTTTATATATATATATATATATATATGAGATTAAATATTAAATCATAAATCATAGTTGATTGTTTAAGTGTCTTGAGCCAGTCTACATTAGTAATTGTATATTTGAAAATGTTATTCTAAGAATCCTAACATATAAATCCTAACACAATTGCTGATGAGAAATATTTCCACCCAAAAAATTAAAAATAAAACATATACACAATAAAATTTAAGATCTTTATGCTAAAAATACTAATGTAAATAGTATAAAAAATTAAAATATCTCCTAATTTGTCACAAAACCATCATCAAACCTAATTACCCTAACCATTGATTCGCCAACTAACATAGTTTTTATAGTGAATACCATGCATCAAAAAAGTAAATCATTTTCTATTGTTAATTTATCCTAATTTTATCATTAAAAGGGACATAAAAACAAGATAATTTACTAGTGTTTAACTTTATCTAATTGAATATTTATTAGTGTGCAAAAAATGATTCTTTAGAGGACTTGGGATAAATTCTCATGTAGGAGAACCACATTATTTCATTTGAGTCTCAAAAGTTGAAGGGCTATGAGTTCAATTACCCAACTTAGGACCTTAACCTTGCCATAATTATTCATGTAACTTTGAGATTGCAATACTTCCTTCTTGGTGGGGTGTTTGTGTTGAAGAAATGCTTCTTGGGGCTTCAACACATATTCACCCAAGGTATCTCACTTATTTTCAATGAATACCACCTACAACAACACAAAAATGGTAAAGGTATTCCCTAATGTCATCCTTTAGTTACATAAGGTTCCATGAAATAATATTATTTATTGAGATATAGTGTGTACTTGTAGTTTGTGGACCATTCTTTAAGAGCATTGGCAACTTATCTCAACTTTATCACTTTTTATTATCTATAGATAAATGAATAAGTATAACTAGTAAAGTAAATATTAGAGGATATTTTATGCATGTATGATGAATTAATAGCCACATTGGGAGGATTACATCTTCTTGGTTGAGTCTACATAAAATAGTGGTTATCAAAAACCCCTAGACATGTCACCTTATAATGTTATTTATGAATTCCATTCATGTCATATCTACATTAGGATAAGATTAAGTAAAGAGTTACGATTGGTCCTAGTGTGTTTTAATATATGAATCTTCAAGTATTTCCCATATAAAAATGCCTTTAGGAGGCACAAAACTACTAGAATAAGTATGTTGATGTGAAGAATGTAAAGTTGACAAGGTATTTCTAAGAGTGTGACTATATAAGATCCCAATCTATTATTATAGATTCTTTAATATCACACCACATTTTTTGGTACCCTTATATATTCTTGAAATGATAGGTTCAGTGGTTTACTACTAATAATTTCCACCCATCCTATCTCACATCCCTGATGCTATTTATGTTTTAGTTTTAAGGATATATATTTATGGTATTCCTTATGTATTAGATTCGTTAGAATTTGAATTGGTGGAATATGGGTAGGTGTAATTAGATCACATTCATAATTTTAATAAAAAGATTTTGTACCTTCATATATTTTAGATAGACTAAGTTAGGGTCCAATGGGACATATACTATGTAGTAAATGTGACATGGGATGACACTGCACCATTTTGATCCTAATATCCCCACCTTTTTTAGTGACTTAGGATGAAATATAAATAAGGAGAGGGGGATTTAAATCTCAATTATATTATTTTCATGTTTTTATCTTACTTATATATCTATTAAATTATGAATGTAATTTTGAGGCACATGATGCCAATATTTTATATGCTTTATTTAACTCTAGACATAGATCTGTTCATTTTAGTTGCTTATTACAAATGTGACATTTATATTGGATATTTATCATTGAATTTTATCTCATTTATAATATAAATGATAATTTAAATATTATTATGGGTATCTAATTTTTATTTTATTGGATGATTTACTTTTCTTTGATTGAAATGTGCTTTGTATGTTATTTTGATTACTAGTTATTAGTTTATTACCATGGATGTATTTGATGTTTATGATGAGTGTGCAGGTGATAGGGGAATTAGGGTGTAATATGGTATATTTCATTTATTCACATTCATAAGAACTCTTAAACATTTATTTACTATGTTTAACCTTATTAAAATTTAATGCTTTGCTTATGTAGTTTCATAGTATTTTTTACTAGTTATTTTTATGCATTTTTACCTTTTTATCCCTTTTTTGCCTAAAACATTTTATTTAATTTTTACCCAAATATTTTAAACTATATTAATTATATATTTAAACTTTTATTATTAGTTTTTAACCCTCAAACCCAACCCATGAGTTAAAATCTAATTAAAATACATACCCATTAATAGCTTTGAGTGCATTACAAGTAAAACCTCTCCTACATGTTTTGTTGAGGACCAAGAAATGTACCTTAGTGGTAGGTAGATTGATAAATTGATTTTTACCTTTTATGGTCATGAATTACCTTGATTAATAGCCTTTAAATTAACATTTAATAAAACCTATGTATTACTTAACTAATGTGTAAGGGGGTTTACTTGTGCAAGATAAACTATGTGGGCTTGTAAGAAACTTCAATGCATTTGTAATAAAAAATGGATTGGTTTGTTAAAAATTTGATTAGGTTTCTTGTGAATGGGTTCAAAAGTGTTTGATCCTCATTTATTGAGGATTTATAGAGCCATTTCATTAAATATGTAAACTCTTGGCTTCTTTAGGGGTTATTAGATTTTACTTGGGAGTTCTTGCTTAAGGGATAAGAAGGGAGTTAAGAGGAGATAATGAAAGAGTATATAAAGAATATGTAATAGTATTTAGGTAAGATTATCATTTTATTCTTTTTATTATTTTCATATACTCTTATAATTATTGTATAGATTAACCTTTCAATTCTTCTTTTAGCTTTTTTTGCTTATTTTTGTAACTAGTAGCAACTATTTTTCAAGGTTAACTGATGGAGGTATTGGATCTTACATTTTCCTTGGATATATATGAAATTTGGAGTTTTTTTTTTTATTATCATTTTTACTATATTTATTGGGAAAACATTGGTACCATTATTATACCTATTTGGGGTTAGGCATAAGGTACACATGAAGGGAAATGATGGAGGTGTAGAGCACATTCCCATGGATCGTGGGACACTCCTTTAGTGTTATGGTGAAGAGTTTGAATACAAAAATAAATTTATATTAACCCTTTATATTCATTGAGTTATCAACATGACAACATGATCTAAAAAATGTGGAACCTCAAAACCACATTTATATTATATTACTTGGAAGGTATAAAGATGTTTTGGAATTCTTAGGAAGAATAATTTCATGGCTTTGGAGGCCCTTATTTTGATGCATAGGTTGTTGGTACTTACGAGCCAATTTTACCCTCTTATTTTTCCCATTTTGGATGTCTTAAGGGCATATCTTGTGTTCTAAAAAGGTGTGTTTGGTGTATTATTTTGTTGGTGAAAATGTTTTGAAAATTTTCCTTTGTTGTGTCATTTTGCCTACATGTCACACCTTTTATTCACTTTTATTGACAAGTGAATGATGGTGAATAACATGATTCTTCCCCTTGGGATTCTAGGTTGGCTAATCATGGTTTAAATTTAATTATTCCATAAGGATGGGAGGTGAAAAACCTTTGTTTGGCCTATTTTCGAGATTGGATCTTAGAGTATGTGTTCTTTTTAGATGCTTGAAGGTTTACCTTATATTTGAATTTTACTTAGTTTTGGAGATTTATCGGATCATTTTGGAGGGAATTTTTGAATTTTTTAATGGTCTTGAGAAATGTTTATCATGTGATATAATAAAAAAAATCCAAAAGATGAACATTATGCTTTTCTGTATTTTCTTGAAAAGGCTGAAGTGTGATTTTAGTGTATTATATTTAAGTTAAATGAAACCACTGAAGTAAAAGTATGTATGTATATTTCATCATGTAATACTACTATTTTATCAAGATTTGAATTAATATGGTGATTAACCCTAATTTAGATATATTTAATGGAATAAAATCATAGTGTTACAAATCAACCTATGACAAGAATAATAAAATTAAAATACTAAATTCAATAATGTGCAATCGATTGAAAGAAGACTAACTATAAAAAAATGGTAAACTTAGATATTTTTGTCTAATATCCAACTATGTGAAGCTAATAAAAAACAAATATTCAAAGATAGGAACCATCCCTAAAATTTCACAAAGACTAAGGTTTAAAATGATTAAGGACAAAATCATCCAAGTTGGGATAAGATTGACTCCCACTATAGGCTTGAGTTGGTTGATCTCATCCTCTACTAAAATAAGGATAATTTAGTCATAATTTTTTATATAAACTTAAATTAGGCATGTTTTTAAAGATTTAACCTTTGAATGTGTGAAAAATACTTTAGAATAGCTTCATCAAACTTTAAACCCTAATAGGGCTTATAAAGATTGAAAACCTAAAAAATATAAAAAGGGGAGTGTAATAGACTAAGATAACCCCAATCACCCCTATGATGATTGAACATCACCTATGTATCCAATACTCAAAAGAGTGAAATCAAGCCCACGTAGTTCTCCCCATGAAAAAATTTAGTGGTGAATTTTTGCTAATTCACAAATACTTCAATTTTAGGAATCGAATTTTGAGGATAAGGTGGGGTCGGTAAAATGGCATAATCACATTTATTTTAGATGAAAATTTATTTTTTAGGGTCTACTCACCCCATGTTGAAAGTAAATTATCATATATATAATAATTTTGCCTATGCCAATAAAATGTCATTTTATACTAGGAAATTTACTAGTATTTATTGACTCCTATCAATCATGTCTATTGTCTAGATGTGTTTGATAGGTTCTAAAGGAAATAATAATGGGGTGGGAAAATAAAAGAAACAAGTTAAAGTATCTTGTTATTTCAAATAAATAACAAATACAGGCACAAAATATTTAATGATTCATTTCACCTTAGTTAATTATTTACAATTGTGTTGAAGCTCATCTAGATTGTATACACACATGTCAGTTTTCTAAACACTCTAGTTGATTGTCTATATAAAGCATCAATAAAATAGTATGTAAAACCTAGATGACCATCTGAAACATATAGATGATCATCTAGATAACCTAGATAGTCATTTAAACCATACATATGACCATCTGGAAAACTCATACGACCATTTGAAACATGCAAATGATCATCTAAAAAACCCAAACAATCATTTAAATCATATATATGACCATATAGAGAGACCAATTGACCATTTAAATATGCATATGATCATCTAGAATTTTAGGGTAGCCATCTACACTTTTTAGACAATTACTAGAAATCTGAGTTATCTAAGCTTAGGAATGTTTATATGTTAATATGTAGAAGTAGGGTAGAATAGGGATTTATAACCTTATTATACACAACTTTTTATGATTTTGCATATGTATTTTGCATCTAATTTCCCTCTAGTGGTTAGAGGGATAAAAGTCATGTCTTTATACTATTTTAGTGCTTATGCAAGTGTTAAAAGTGGTCTAAGCCAACCCTAAGAGGTCCAAGATTTTAAAATATATCCATTTGTGAAAATAGGAGGGAAAAGACAATAGTTCCATTATTGGGACATTATAACCATGTGGAATTACTATCTCTATTATGGTACTAGTGTTTAAGTAACATAACACTAGGCACAAAGTGCCAGGATGCAAAAATGAAGGTCTAAGACTACTTTAAGGATGACTAGGGATGCTATTAACCCACACTAATGTTGGATAAGTGTGAAAATAGGATCTAAGATATGTCTAGGGCTAATTTAGGGATACGTGGTCTTAAGTATCACTCTTATCACTCAAGTGTCACTTTTAGGTGATTACATCTGTACAACATCTTATTTTCCCATTAGGTTTTGAAATAAGTGTTATGTTTGATACCCATAAAGGGTTGTCAATATCTCAGATATATATTACCTCAAGTAATATTTCAATTTGTTTCTTAACCAATAATGTAACTTTGGGATGCATCTTTTAAATTTTTTGTTTAATAGGTTGTCCATCTAGATATAATACTATATTATGCATTACTATTACTTGATCTATGCCTATAAAATTTGAATAAGCCCAAGTGAATTATTTAAGATAATATTCTAAAACATGTCATAAATATATATCTTCATTTTTTAATAACATAATTGCTAATAGTATTGGCTTTATATCTTTATCTATTCCAAAATTAAATTTCACGTTTCCTTCATTCAATAAAGCCAATATATCTTTATAAATTTTGTCTAATGTCAAAAGTTATAGTGAATCCAGATCATCTATCATGTCTAGGTATACCATCTATAATGTATATATATTATGAACCTCTTATGCTAAATCAAGTTGTGCTTTTAGGAAATGTGTATAAATAGTGAATGGTATAATTGATGATTTCTTTGATTGGATTGATTATTTAACATAACTCAGTCTTTGTCATCCTTTTAATTGAACTACTTGAATGGGGTCAACAATGCCTTTTGGATGTGTTCCAAACCCTTACCTTATATATCCCCTTTTTATATATATGTAAACCCAAATCCATATTACTATATTTGGATGATTACTTTGTCAAAGAAGTAGATAAAATTAGTGGTTCTATTTATCTAAAAAAAATTGCATGCAGTTGCATATGAGGAATATAATGATCCTAAAGTTACATCATCACACAATACTTAAATGTTTATTTTTAAAATGGGAAAGTATAAATATATCCTTCATAAATTACCTTTAAACATGCATGAAGAGTAGATGGTAATTCATACATATCATGAATCCATGGTCTTCCCAATAGTATGTTGTAATTGAGATCATTAGGCATAAATTGATTAATTATATCCACTAATCTAGGACCTACTATCATAGGAAATGTAAATTTTGGTAATACTTTCCTTGAGATATTATAAAATACTTGAATTTTCCTATTAGAATGAATAAGATAATTATATTTACGCCCAATAATTTGAGGAATGATATATTACATGTTAGTAAAATCTTGTTTGAACTTATATTAGTGTGAACATAAATATGTGACTATTATTAATATAAGTGATCTATTAAAACATATCATGTATTGATATTGTGAAGAGTGATTTTAGGAGTTTATTACTTATTAGTGGTTATGTTTTAGAATAACTAACCTATTTTTAGAGTGAATGGTTATACAACCATTCTTATATATTTATAATGTTCTTGAATAATAATGTGTTGATTTGATCGATTGAAATTTTATGTGGTGTGCACATTGTTAAGCCTTCAGCTCTACCAAATAATGGATTAAACTTATTATCTGGTATTAGATCAAGTTCTCCCTTAGACATCTTTGAAAATTTGGTATTATTTGTAACAAGATATTTGGAATAATACCACATCCATCTCTCTTATCCATTGATAGACTATTATATTTTGTCAATAAGTTTCCAGTGTAGACCATTGTAAAATTTTCTTGGTAGTATTATATTTATATATTAAAAAAGTACATATAAATCTTTATTTTTATAATGTTTTATATTTTATAACCATACAATGAAGATATGAATTGAAGGGTGTGAACTATAGAATTTGGATTCACCTTTACACTAAATTTTTATTTGATTTGCTTGGCTCTACATAAATCTTAGCATTGGCTAGTGATTGTATTGTATTTAAGAACTGCATTCAATTTTAGTTATATATATCATTTACATTGATTATAGATATTCCATTGATTTAATTACATTGAATTTCTATAAACTATTAGTATTTAAGATTGAATTTGCATTCATGGACTCATTTATTGCATTTTACCATTTGATTGAGTATTGGGGCATTCACCTCACCATTGGTGAAAACTCCACATCACCCTCCACAAGACTCAATTATAAGCTCACTCACATATATTACCATGGCTATGAGCAACCTTTACATAGTACATAAATCCATGTTTGATAGCTCATGACCTGCATTTGGACCAATCTTAGTTCGGTGGGGTAGATCCACTAGCTTCCAATAGCCTATCAACATCCACATTTTACCTCCATTCAACATAGTTTTCAATCTCTCAATGTACATTAAGTGATACATTATATCTATTCATTTGATGGATTTTAAAACTTTTGTGCATTGCATTTAGGTTGATGATCCTTCATTGATCCATGACTTTCCCACCAATAATTACATTCTTACCAGCCTCCTTCTCCTTGTACATGACATATTCAATCCATAGAAGACCAAAACTTTTCAGTCTCTCTATGCATTCTCAATGGTAAGGTATCTTCTACATAATTCAACCTTGATAAACAATAATTATCTTTGGATCCATGCCCTAATTATATTCTTTGAATCTTGACAAACATAGTGATTTGAATCATCTCAGTAGCATACAACTCATATCTGACTATCTTAGTTCTCCAACTCTTCCTCCAAACATGAGAATGGCATCTTCTCTATCAAAAGTCATGTATATATTTTAATTTTATTTTTAGGTTAGATTATGATTTATTTATTTTGTTTGTAATAGTGGTTTTTGTTTTATATTTATTGTATTTTCTTTTTATTTAGCTATTTTAAGTCTTATGAATCATTGTATTTGTCTTTATTATGTTTTAGATTTTTTAGTTTATGTTAAGATTTTTTTATATATTAATATTATGTTATTTAAGTTTTTTTTTAGTTTAAAGTCAATTTTTTATCGCTAATTTTTTTAATTTCTTAGCCTTTATTTTTATTCGTAATATATTTTTCATTATTTAATAAAATATTGCTTCTTAGATTATAATATGGTTAAATTCATTTTGGATTTTGGTCTAATAAAGTCTTTTGTTATAGTATTTAGTATGTCTATAGTTGATCATTTTGTGTCTTAGGATTGATTTTAAGTTTTTATATTCCTTAGTGTTATGTTGTGTTTCATGTTTCAGTGTCATAGTTTTTTATATCCAAAAAATAGGATTTTATTTATAGTTATTTTCTTAAGTCATATTTTTTAAATTTTTATTTGTTGACAATAGTCCATGGTCATTTTTTTTTTTGTGTGTCATTTTATTTAGTCATTTGTATTTTTGAGTATTGTACATATTTTATCGACTCTTAATCATAAATCATCAAATAAGCCTTGAAATTTAGCTTTCAATCAAATGGGAATTTTAGTATAATTAATCTCGTGTTTGTATTGGATGCATTATCAGTTCAAACCAACATCCATAAGTTCAAACTATGGCAGGGAATTTTGGGAAAATATAGTTTCAACTTATATTAGTGTGAGCATAAATATATGAGTATTATTAATATAAGTGATTTGTTAAAACAAGTCACATATTGATATTGTGAGGAGTGATTATAGGAGTGTATTAGTTTTTAGTGGTTAGTTTTTAGAAAAAATAACCTATTTTTAGAGTGAATGGTTATATGGCCGTTCTTATATATTTGTGATGTTCCTGAATAATAATGTGTTGATTTGATCAACTAAAATTGTATGCATAGTACACATTATTGAGCCTTCAACTTTACCAAATAATGGGTTAAACTTATTATTACAAATATTTAATTCTAGTCTATTATCAGTCATTTGACCACTTTATTATGCTTTCATACTAGAATATATATTAGAATGTGTGCATCTATTATATGCTTATGATGTAGATGTTATTTCTCAAAGTATATACTTTATTTATTCCATTGTAATTTAATATCAATAGAATAAATATAATGAGGTTCCACATCACTTGGTACCATGGTTTATTTTAATGCCCCACATAAAGGAGATCTTTACAGATATATTTTTTTTTTAAGTATATCTAATAAATAAATTTTAGCATGGGTATGTTTTAGTTGATATAGAATACCATACCCTTTATTTCTATCCCTTCCCTATAATACCCTTGGGATGGGATGGGAGTTGAGTAGGGTTAGGTAAAATGGAAAGGATTATCCATCCCTTCCCTATAATAATAGTCATACACACACTTTTTACATCATAACAAGACATTAAAAGATCTTGAGATCATTTTTTAAGGGTTTGATCCTTATCAGATTTGATTTGTTTTATTACATGATTTTTAATGTTATTCCTTATCAAGGGAAGACAACATGTAATGTAAATTAATAAAGCTTGAAACAAAAATTATTTATCTAATATAGCCATAAAAATTTTAAAAATAAAAAATCAAGCAACAAGAAGCTAAAATTTAGATTCTAGAAAGGAAAAAAAATTGTGTATGGAGATTAGTATATTCCCCTAAAATCCAAGGTCAAAAAAGTGTCAACTATCAGCTCCAAGGTCAAAATAAAGTGATTTCAATGTCAAATACTAAATTTCAAGTTAAAATAAAATTATTTTTAGGTTAGATATTAGTTCCAAGGTTAAAATGAAGTTATTTTAGTGTTAGATTTATAGAATTCATCTAAACCTTAAGAGGAAGAAAATCAAATTTATGTTCACATAAAATATGCTGATTCACCAATATGTTTTATTAGAATTTGGAATTAATTTGGTGATTAACTCTAATTAAGATAAAATGGATAGAAATAAAATGATAAAGAAATAGCTCAAAACTAGTAGAATGAAAGCAAAGTACTAAAATAGATGAAACAAAAATGAATGAAGGAAATATAAATATGAATAACACAAGAGGACATATAAGACTTATATATTTTAATTCTTTATGTATACTATGTATGACTTATAAATAACTAGAACTAATCAGCTCAAACATATTTTGTATGTGCCACAGGAACTATGATTACAACTGCTCAAGGTCAAGATCAACTATTAGGAGGTAGGATTAAATACCACAATTATCATCTGCTAGTTAATTTTTTCCTCCATATAAAATATAGGAAACTAGGGCACAATCATATACACCATATTAAAACATGCCTATGTGCATAAAATTGACCTTTAAATGCATGTAGGTGACCCGCAAATGACTTACTCAAACTTGAAACCCTAATAGGCCTTATATTAGTTGAATATTTTTTGAGATAAATGGGGAGTGTAATGGGATGAGATGACCCTATTCACCTACATGATGATTGATCCTTGCCTATAAATTTAATACTTCAAAGCGGGAAATAAATCCCATGTAGTTTTGCCACTCAATTTTTTCATGGTTATGCTCCTTTACTATTTGTATGCATTTAGAGATGGATTTAATACTTAATTATTTACTTTAACATGGAAAAAATATGACCTTGAATTTTTTAGGGACTACTTTAAATTATTAGAATCATATTTTGGAATAATAGGGAAGTTTTTCTCAGTGTGAAATAGTGTAAGTGTACCTCAATATTAAAATTTCAAAGTGGTAAAATATATTTCTTAGATTTGCCTTTATATAAATCCAAAAGGGTAAAAACTCACACTACCTATCCTAAAAATATGGACCAACCTATAAGGGAGGGTACAAATTTGAAAACTAGTCATTGCCAAGATGCAAGATAAGATCAAGCCATAGGGGTCAAGATTGATTGCCACTATTGACCCATAATGTAAATTTTTTGATGTGGTCAAGATGTAAATTTTTTGATGTGGGGTGTCCCTAAATATTCTAAGAGAATCGTTAATGATTAATAAAAAAATAAGGTGTAATATAGTAATTTATAAAGGAATATGTCCATACAAGTACTTAGGATATAAAGAGGTGGTGAGATGGGTCTAGATTAAGTGAGCAAGTAAAATCAAGTAAAAGTGGGATGAAATTAACATTATCAAGTATTCATGACCAATTTTAAGTGACTACAAGTATTTATAGGATGTAGTGGTTAGTATTGGATCATAATATTAATAATTATTTTGTTATTATAAAGCTATAGAGGTTTCCCACTTGAAATGACTTAGTCATATAGTTGTAGTATTCTAGTTTGTTATCAATTGTTTGCATGTGAATGTTTTATTATACTCTTATTAATATAACTTTTAGTAGTGATATTTATAGTTCTAATATAAATTATATCATGGTGAACTAATGATATATTGAAAACTAAATATTATATAATCTAATATTTATTTAAAAATATATTTACATATTTAAATTCAATTTGATAAGCTTGTTTTAGGGTTCTATGTATTTTTATTCAATGTATAGCTTAAGGTGACTTTAAACCGGTCAATATATTGATTTTTTTATCATAATTAAATGAAATTAGTTTTCCTAATGAGTGTTGATTTTTCAATATTTTATATCTACTAAATAGTTTTAGTTATAACTTAATTTATAGTTAAAATTTAAAATAATGAATTTTAAATATAAATAAAAATAAAATGTAGGAAACATTACATGTGTATGTGTGTGTGTGTGTGTGTGTGAGAGAGAGAGAGAGAGAGGTCTATTGAATAATATCTGTAATCTAACATTTTTATGAAAACCCATAATGGACTGATTCATTTCTTACACGTGTTAAGTTATTAAATTAAAAATTGGGATAAAAATGGTTTGGGTTCCCACGAATAATATTTTTAACATAGGTTTAGGTTTGCATTAAAATAATTCAAAATTTAAATTTTATATTCTCGTTCAAGTTTATATTTTAATTTCAATATTAAAGGGTTCATTTGAAACATGGGGTGAAATTTATTAAGACCTTAGATTCTCTTAAACACAAGGAAAAATCTTTAGAATATAATTGGGTTCACATATAAAATTTACATAGGGTGTTTTGTGAATCCCCTTGTTTCTTTTTTAGTGCAAACATATTTTTAAAATTTATAAAATAGGCTTTTGGATAAATTGTGAATAATTTTTTTATCAATGTTTACAATCAATTCATATGATCCATCATCATGAATAAAACATTTTATCCAAAAGCCTCATTATTACATATCATGAGTTATGAAAGCATTAAATTTTTTATCTTTTTAATGTCCTCTATAAGTGAATGTCTTAATTTTTAACATGTTTTATTTACAAATTAAAAGTTTAAAAAATAATCCTCCCAATAACATAAATTTCATATTTATAGCTAATGCAATAATGTCAAGATTTGTGTTATCTCTAACCTAAAATTTAAAAATGAATACCAAAATTTAAAAATTATGGGTAAATCACTTTCATTTTTTCATTATATTTCCATAAATACAAAGGAAGTTAAAAAAAATTTGGATGTAGTTATTAGTGTATTTTTCATTCTTAACAATTTAATTTATCATTGTCTGTATATTCTCTCAATAGAAATTTAAAGCTAATGGAAGAAAATAAAATATAAATAAAGTAAAATGGAATTAGAATGATATTAATCTACCTTATCAACTAGTATATCAAGATGAATGGTAAAAAAACTTATCATTTCAGTCAATGCACAATCTTCTTCTAACTAGGAAGAAATCTAGTAATTTTATATTATGACTTCAAAAATAAATATTATTTCATTTAAGATATTTATGTTTTAAAATAATTTTTGGCATGAACCTATAGTAACAAGTTACTTATATAAAAATCCCCAAACCCACTCCAATTTAGAGAGAACCTTTTCAATTACAAAGAGCCTAAATAAAAAATTTGGTAAGATTTTTAGACCATGTGGTATGGAAATAATGAAACATATGGGCATAAGAGATGTCCAAATTAATTAATTATAACATACCTTTTCACAACCCCATTGTTCAAATATCCACACTTTACCAACTTATTACCATTTCTACTAAGTACCATATATTCTCCTATGTTATTAATCACAAATTCCTATAGTTCAATGAGGAAGAGGAAATTTGGAGAGATTCCAATGAGGAATGTCTTATGGACCATCTTAGCTAGGTGACTAGACACCTTGCCATTACTAAATTCTTAACCCAAGGAGGTAAAAAACATGGATTTAGGTTATTTTTGAATGAATATGGACAAAATATCATTGAGAATAATGCCCTTATATACATGGTAAATTTTTAATAAATGTATGGGATGTGACCTATATATACCTATATGTATATGTACACACACACACACACACACACACACACACACACACACACACATCTATATGTATATGTACATACATACGTGTGTGTGTGGGAAATGATTGAATAAATGCATGGGATGTGATATATACATATACATATACATAAATACATACCTCTCATTATCCATCCCATGAATTAATTAATTTTATATATATATATATATATAATGCATGGAATGGATAATGAGAGGTATGTATATATCACATCCCATGAATTTATTCAATCATTTCCCATACACACACACACACACACACACACACACACACACACACACACACACACACACACACACACACACACACACACACACACACACACACACATGTATGTACATATACATATAGATATATGTATGCATTGTGTGTGTGTGTGTTGGGGGGGGGGGGGGGGGGGGGAATGATTTAATAAATGGATGATATGTGACACACACACACACACACACACATATATCACATTCCATGCATTTATTAAATCATTACCCTTGTGTGTGTGTGTGTGTCTATATATATATATATATATATATATATATATATATATATATATATGGGTACAACCCATTATACCAAGTGGAAAAATATGATTTCAAAATTACATGTTTAAATATTTATTTTTTATATGTATTTGATGTTTCAAAACCTTTCATGCCCTTATCCAAGTCCCTAAGAAATAACCCTTCTCAAATACCCCATAACTAAGCAAAAACCCACTTTTCCAACTATGTTATCCAACACATATGTATCCAACCAATTTACACCCATTTTACCTACTAATTCAGCCTAGGCAATCTAGTTTTGAGGGTTAATCCATAGGTTATATAATCAAGTCCACTGGTCAACCTAATTCGAGGCCTAAAAAATACTTTTCATGCCTAATAAGATCGAGTTGGGCTACCTTGTTGGATAAATTTATGAAAGGGTTTAGTGTCAATCATTTGCTATAAATACCACCTTTGCTTCAATACACTAGAGATGAACATTCATTTTCTCATTGTTACAACCTACAATTCTATAAATGAGGAGTCATTGCTTAGGGTTTTGGCATAGAAATAAAGAAGCTTGTCTTATGGGGAAGGCTTAGATGCAAAGTAGTAATATTTTAGCCTAGAGCTAATTTATATAGTGTAATTCTTATAAATCCACAACAACCTCTTTAAAATCACCATTATCCAAGGGAGATATTGAGGCAAATAGGTTATCCAAAGGTAAGTATTCCTAACTTTTAATATTTTATTTGGTAGATATATATTACCCAAAGTAATAGGTTGAATGTTTTCCTCCTTGATTAATTTATCTATACATTGACATGAGTAGAGTCTCCTTTTCTTGTTATGTGTTTTTTGTTTTTAATTATTCCCCTTTGTGCCAAAAGCTCTGGTGAACACTAGGCTAGATTTATTTTATGTATTTTATACATATTTAGGGTTATCATGTGGTGTTACTTGACTATAGGATTTGAAACCCTCTCTAGTGGTATTGTGTGATAAGAGATCCCTTAGGTAGGTTTAACAGATCCAAATTATTCATGTCCCAATTTAAATAGTTATGCAATGATTTTTTGGTAAGATTAATTTCTTTAATCTTGAAATTTATTAAGTAGGACAAGTTATAGATCCATCATAATTCATTGCTTAGAGGATGATTCCCTTAAAATATTCCATAAATTATTGTTTAATAATTTAAATTTTATTTTTTTAAGATGATGGTTGTGGATATTTGATGAATAATATATTCTTATTTAATTTTCATTATGTATATAAATTTTAAATTTATTTCAAATACCTTAAACATTTTTTTATCAAATCTATTTTTTAATTATTAGGTTAAATAGGTTTTTTAAAAGGGACCAAACCCTTTTATAAAAGAGGTGAAATAATTAAGCTCCTTAAATTTGGCATGACTATACACAAGCTTTAAAGTATTTTTAATAACGCATATATAAAAGATAAAGTAAATAATAGAGAGGGGGATTAAGGCTTGACTACTAGAACTTAAGGTGGTAAACAATATACTAATGAAGAGACAATAGTTTAGCTTCATCATTGACAAGTTATAAAATAGGGACATGAAAAATAATCACTTTGAACCATATTTTAGTTTGTAGACTCAATCCCTTTTTTATCAAACCAATTATTTGTTCTCTATAAATGCGACCAATAATAACTTCATTCAAGGCTTGAATATATCCATTGCATCTTCGATTATATTTTTAATAGTCTAGCTTGGGGACCTTTTCATGGTTATGAAATTAATGATGTTGAGGCATTCCCCTTCAATAGAGAAATGATAAATATTCAATTCTTTATCCAATTAAAGGCCCCCCAAAAAAATGTATAGATTTCACATAATGATTAGATTGAATGCCTAAAATTCCTACATAAGCTACAACTAATTTACTTCTTTGATCTCTTAGTATACATATTACTCCTATATAACTAGGGTTACCTTTAGATGCACCATCAAAGTTGAATTTTAAACCACTTACAAGGAGAAAAATTCTATTTAACATAGCTTATTTATACTTTTTTCTCTAGTTCAAAGTTCCTAGAGGAATCACAATGTTCTAATTAGCAGGTATCCAATTTTCATTTTTTAGCATCTCTTCAATTTTCTTATTCTTTTCAAGAGCTCAAAAGTTTTCAAAAATTTATTGAACAATTTTTGAAGCCACATTTGTGGAATTTCACTTTTTTCTTGAAATATTCTAAAGTTTCTCTCCTCCCAAAGGCCCTAGAAAATATGAGGGAGAGTCAGATTCTAAAGGGTTCATAGTTGAGGATTGAATAGGGAGGAGTCCATTACTACACAAAATCTATAATGTGGATGAATCTAATATATTTGAATGTCATTTATTACACAAAAACCCTAGGAGCAGGTGAGAGCAATACAAAGTAAAAAAAGTGAGTTTCATTAAATGATTAGCAAGAAAATACAAAAGAGGTACATTATATAGTGAGATATTAGATCACCATAAAGGTATAAACTCAAGTCATAATTAAAAAACATATTAAATGTATTTCCCATAATTAAATTAGCATCCCTAATCAATATGACTAACAATCATGTAGGTGAAACTAAAATTAGTAAAAATCCTACACTAACACCCCCACCAAAGCATAGTTTAGGTGGGTATAAGAGTTAGGTCTCGTAAATGCGGCCTAAAGAGGTACCCAAGTAAAATAAAACTCCCTTAAAGTAGATAAAAGGATAAAACCCATAGGATGAAACTTCTCTCCAACAAGAAAGAAAAGAAGAGAAGATGGATATAAATTACCACTAGAGTCTACAACTCCCTATACCATCATGTATCCGACAACTGAGTTCTCAGAAGTGACTATGGATAACAATTAGATGCAGTGAAGAGTGGATCACCCTAGAACTATGGATATGTCCCTTAAGTTCCTAATGGATATTTAACCAAGGTATGATTCCAATACAAGGAACCATTCTCCTCATGTAAGGTAAGATAGAAAACTACTCTAAATAATGAAGGTGTAGTGGGAACAAAGGCTAATAAGGACTATATAATTCCATGAAACTATGCAATAGACTACCTAATATCTTATGGGTCTTGGATTAGTATAACTATACCTTGTAATGCCTAAAGTAGACCAAAGGTAGGTTGATCAATAAATAACTCAATATCTAAAAGGTGACAAGGATATTGTAGAGGTATGTCCCCATCACTATTTTAGTCATATACATTAAAATAAGAGTCATCAATATCATATGAATGCTCAAGATGATAAATTTCATCAAGTTCAAGTGAGTCTGAGGAATAATTTTCTAATGGAAAGTTAGGAGAAAAGTGTGAGAAGTTATATATTTGAGTCTGATGATAAACCATTCCCATTGATAATATAATATCATTATACAACTCTCTAACATACATTGAATTAAGAATGAACTCAAATCACATACCCAAACCAAAGTGAGTGATTTGAAAATTTGATAAGAGATTAGTTAAAAGTAAAATAACACTTATAACATCATTGAATGTTCTACCACTCACTTCAATAGACCCTCTCCCAAAAACCTTTTTATAAGTGTCATCACCCAATTCTATATAGGACATGTCACATGATTCCAAGGAACTAAACTCTATTTATGAAGAGGTGATGTCATGTGAAGCACAAGAGTTAATGACCCATATAAGAGTTAGAGGTACAACTTCAACTAGGGCCTTGCCCTTTGTTTTCCCCTTACTGTTATCTTTTGTCTTTTCTTTACCATTATCATTTACCTTATAATATTCATGGGTTGATGAATTTTTATTGGTAGAATTAAGGACACTAATATTGTGCTTCTCAAGCATTTTAGTCAATTAGTCAATCTAATTTTTTAAACATTTACTCTCATCATGATTTTGAAAGAAAAACCCACATTTGATCCAATCTTTCTTAGGCTTTGTTAGCACAAAAATATGTCAGAGGGACAAATTTGTGTTGAGTCAGTAGTGTGGGAAATAATTTCTCACATTATTCATCAATGGACAGATAAATTCCCTCTCCTATTAGCAAATGGAGCTACCTTTATTGAAATCTAGAAAGGAAAAAACAAGGGAAAAACAAGTCACATCTATTTATTAAAGAAAATGTTCTCTATTGGGGGTTTTGTACTTTTAAATTGAAAGCACTTAAAGGATATAGGAAGGAAATGAGGAATGATGGAAATGAGGATAAAGGGGAGAAAGGTATAATTGTAAGATTATATCAATTTAAACACAAAAACTACTAAAATAAAACCAAGGAATATGAAGGATGACTCTAGGTGGCTAAAGATAGAGTTTCACTAGAATAACCCACAGAAGAGAAACAATAAGCTCATGGAAATCTATCTCATTCAATAGGTGGTAAATATATAATTACACCCTTACAAGTGGAAAACATACATTGAGATGATCCTCTTATACTAATTGTAAAATAAATATATCAATCCCATATTTACCTATAAAAGATAATTAAAATATTGCTTCAACTCCACCAAAATTTCAAATTTGTGGAAATAACAAAGATATAAAAGGAAATTATATTGTACAATTTCCACCTTCAAAAAGCTGTTAGAACAGAATAAATCTTATTTTAGCATGACTTGGGGAAAAAATAATGGCATTTTCATCATGGAGGTTTTCATTTGTACCACTTAGAGAAGTGTAAAAAAATTGCACGACTGGAGAAAGTGTAAAATAAATTTACACGGTTCGAGGAAATGCAAAATGAATTTGCATAATCGAGAAAAATAGATATTTCATTTACATGATTTTGGGAAGTGGTGAGGAAATTACATGGTAGTGGGGTTTAAAAAATCAAATCATAAATCACACCATGTGCAAAATTGAAAATGTAAATTCATGACTTAAAAAAGTGTCGAGGAAATTTTACAAACTACGAGAAGACCAATAGATTTTTATAAGGGGACGCTTGAAAGGGTATTTGCATAGTTCAAAAAAAGGTTTACCCATGATTTTTAAAATTAATTAATTAAAAATTTTAATTTTTATAAATTTGGAACTTTTAAGCTCAAAACAAAAATTAGTAGAAAATATTAATTTTTTTCTAATTTATTAAATTTAAAAAACTATGACAATAACTATCTCTGACTAGGATTTTAAACTACAATGGATGGGCATAACTTAGACCCTAGTTTCATAGGCAAACATTTAATCCATTGGTTAATGGAGTCTTGAATTTGACTACATGTTACTCAAATGAGAAATAATCAATCTTTAATGAAATGATGGGTCCTCAAATCATCATGATGTTATCATATGTCAATGGACTATATGTGAGGGCATCAGGTACTCATCCTAATAGGTGTTATCACATATCTTAAAATAATAATGTATGTGAGTGCATCAAGTATTCATTCTAATAGGTTTTATTATATATCCTAAAAGGATAGTGTATGCGAATGCATTTTTTGTTGTATTTTCACACAAACTAAAATTTAAAGATATAAACCTTTATTTCATACTGAACATTGTGTCTTACCTTAAAAAATTTTACAAATCTCTTCCTCACCACTACATAATTGTTCCCTGGATTTGCAATGTCAAATCTATAGGAAAAAAATTATTAAACCATTATATCTTCCTCAAAAACATCACCTAAGATCTCATTAAACATGAACTAATATTGATATTCCTTGATAAGTTGTGTTGACCTCTTATCATCCATAAATAGTGAGGACATAGGCTAACATCACCACATGTTCTCTCTTTATAGTATCATGATTTGTTGCAACAACTAATATTGATGATATATCATTCTTTAGAGTATAATTCAAGGATGAAAATCATTCAATGTCAAGTATATATACTTCATTAATAAAAAGAACACTTGATATAATATTGTTAGGGTGTGGAGCTAAAAGCTTCACCAAGGAGCATAGTTAAAACAGGTTCGGGTCTACACAGACGCCGGCGTCGGTCAGGAGCGACCGACGTCGGTTAGTAGCAGTTGCAGAGGCGCCGACGTCGGCGGTAGGGTCGGCCGGCGACGGTCACAGGCGAACAGGCAGGAACCGACGTCGATTACCTGCGTGTCCAGAAATCTATTTCCGAGGACAGCAGCGAGTGTTTGCATGATGAGTTTGAGTTGTAGACTCAAGCTCGCGTCTCTATTATTAGTAATATTATTTTTAGAGCCCTTGTTCAAGAGGCTTAACTGTTTGTTGTAAGAGCATGCTCAAGTTCCCTATTTCTATATGTACGAAGATCTTCTTAGCTTAGAAAGTGTAAGTGTTGTGTGTAGAACTGTAAGAGTAGAACATTGTGAATGTTTGAAGGACAGTACAGAGTTGCATCAATCCAGGTTGTTGGATTTGAGTGTACTTGAGAGAGAGCTCTTGAGGAATAGAGATCTAATGAGAGATCTTGTGTGCATCTGAGAGAGGTGTGGAAGAACGAAGTTTCTTCAAATTGTATTCCTATTGTAAAGAGTTTCAATACAAGTTTTCAGGGTGTTTTCTTGTATATCTTGTTCTGTGCTATTTATCATTTCAGTTACTTATCTATCTGATTTATTTCCGCGTTTATTGCTTTCACAAGTGTAATCTATTGTTGGTTTGATCCCCCAACAAGTGGTATGAAGCAGAATATATTGCAGCTACAGAAGCTAGCAAGGAGATGATATGGATGACACGGTTCATGGAAGGCAAAAAGAAAAGAGCAAGAGGAGATCAAGATCTAAGTCTAAGGTGAGAGGAAGATCCAAATCCAGGAATGGCAGGAAGCCACAATGCTGGAATTGTGGAAAGATGGGGCACATAAGCAGAGATTGTTGGTCAAAGCCCAAGGAGGACAACCAACACGAAGGAAAGGAAGAAGCCAAGGTTGCAGGTATTGCATAGGATGCTTTAATTTTCTCTTTGCATAATAACATAGAATCTTGGGTATTAGATTCTGGTGCATCTTTCCATGCTACCCCTAACAGAGGGTATTTCAGTGACTATATCCATGGAGATTTTGGAATAGTGTACTTAGGGGATGATGAGCCTTGGTTACAGGTTACAGGTTACAGATTACAGGTTGCTCACAGGTGTTTCTGCAGGAATTTCTGTTTGAGTGGGAGAAGCAATGGCAGAGGAAAGTAAGCTGAGAATGGAAAAGTTTAATGGCAAGAACTACCAACACTGGAGAACGCAGATAGAGGACTATCTGTATCAGAAGGATCTCTACTTACCGTTAGGTGGGATAGCAAAGAAGCCCAAGGACATGGAGGATGAAGAATGGGAAGTTCTTGACAGAAAGGCTCTTGGGTCTATAAGACTGAGTCTGGCCTCCACTGTGATATGTAATTTGTCACAGGCAAAAACTACGGTAGAGTTGATGACCACGTTAGCAAATATGTATGAAAAACCCTCAGCTTCAAATAAGGTATATCTTATGAAGCAATTGTTTAATTTGCATATGAATGAAGGTGGATCTGTTTCTACTCATCTAAATGATTTCAATGGAATTGTTAATCAGTTAAGTTCTGTCAATATTGTATTTGAAGATGAAATAAAAGCTCTTTTGATATTATGTTCTTTGCCCGAAAGCTGGCATGGCTTAGTAATGGCAGTTTCTAATACTGCATCTGCATCAAATATTTTGAAAGTAGAGGATGTGGTTAGTGTTATCTTGAATGAGGAAATATGCAGGAAAAGCACAGAAGAGACATCTGAGAATGCTTTAAATTTTGAGTGCAGGGGTGTATGGATGCGAGGGTCAGAAAGGAGATCAGCGCGGGGACGTTAGATCCAAGGTGACAGCAATACATCAGCAAGATCATGGAGAGATCTACTTGGAGTACGATTGTGTACTCGATTGTACATATGTGCAATGAGGTGAACAACAGCTTGTGTTAGCTATGTGTTGTGACCTATGAGAGAAGATTACTCTGGAGGGAAGTTTACTGTAAGCCCACAAGATGTGGAAGAAAGAGTGCCACCTCTTTGTTGTAGATTCCTTTGTAAAGAGTTGAATATAATTGTATATTGCCTCTCATGTTCTGTGTGTTTTCTCATTGATAATTATTTGTTCTTCTGGATTCCGCATGTTTAGTTGCTTATACATTGGTAATCATGTGTGCTCTTAAATCTGACAAGTTGTGTCAGGGCTTTGGGGGGTTTCGGTCCTATCAATTGGTATCAGAGCCAGGTCGAACGTTCTCAGAGCGAGCTTGACTAACAGATGTCCCAGATCTGTTAAGTGTTTGTTGATTACAGGTTACTCATAGGGGTTGCTGTTTGAGTGGGAGTATAGCAAGGCAGAAGATGGTACAATGAGAATGGAGAAATCTAGGCACAGGGTTAGCACCACAAGGAGTGTGGTGGGTTGTCTTCAAGTGGGAGCTTGAGGAGGAATACAAGCCAGGATATAGATTGGATAGGGTACTGGTTTTGGGTACAGGCGCAGCTCTTTATCTCCAAGTGGGAGATTGTTAGGGTGTGGAGCTAAGAGCTACACCTTAAGGCAAACAGGAGGGTTTCTGGCGTTTGCAGTCGCCGGCGTCGGCAGGCCACACTGACGACGGTCAGGGGACGCAGAAGGGAAACTGGCATCGGTAGAGGATCGGCCGACGTCGGTCACCTCCAGGAAGGCAGGGACCGACGTCGGTCACCTGTAGCGGTCTGAACTGCTGTTGATGAACAGTCAGTTAAGTGAATGCAGAGTTTGCATGTTAAGGACTTGTTCGAAGTCTTGAGCCACACGTCTAATCAGTGTATGCATGAGGTCTATATAATAGACTCATGGGCTGTATTGTTAAGTGGAGAATTTGGAGAAGAGCTATGTGAAGCTTGGAGAGTTCTTCCCATGGTGGAATCAAGTAGGATTCCCCATGTGTGTTTAAGTAAGATCAGGTTTGATTTGCAGGGGTGTATGGATGCGAGGGTCAGAAAGGAGATCAGCGCGGGGACGTTAGATCCAAGGTGACAGCAATACATCAGCAAGATCATGGAGAGATCTACTTGGAGTATGATTGTGTACTCGATTGTACATATGTGCAATGAGGTGAACAACAGCTTGTGTTAGCTGTGTGTTGTGACCTATGAGAGAAGATTACTCTGGAGGGAAGTTTACTGTAAGCCCACAGGATGTGGAAGAAAGAGTGCCACCTCTTTGTTGTAGATTCCTTTGTAAAGATTTGAATATAATTGTATATTGCCTCTCATGTTCTGTGTGTTTTCTCATTGATAATTATTTGTTCTTCTGGATTCTGCATGTTTAGTTGCTTATACATTGGTAATCATGTGTGCTCTTAAATCTAACAAGTTGTGTCAGGGCTTTGGGGGGTTTCGGTCCTATCACTAATATTGATATTCCTTGATAAGTTGTGTTGACCTCTTATCATCCATAAATAGTGAGGACATAGGCTAACATCACCACATGTTCTCTCTTTATAGTATCATGATTTGTTGCAACAACTAATATTGATGATATATCATTCTTTAGAGTATAATTCAAGGATGAAAATCATTCAATGTCAAGTATATATACTTCATTAATAAAAAGAACACTTGATATAATTTTAGTTTTTCCTTCTTTCCTCCATTTGGTAATAACATGATGTAGAACATGAACTAATCGACAAAATGCCTTAATAAAATGTTTCCATCTGAATCATATAGAAAAATGTCATAATATATGCTTGATCCTAGAAATACATTTCATGTTTACTTTATATACTCACATTTTCTACATCCTGGTCCAGTCAAATGACAGCCAATTCACCTATCTCAATCATATGAGCAATAAACATGTGTTGTCAAGCCAGATCCCCTATTTTGAAAATTTTCAAATTTACCATCTATTCATTTAAATATATCTATGAAAATCCTATCTATTCTTGAATAAACAACCATTATGACATTCTTTTAAATCATATAATTACCCATGATATTTCCCATATATAGATCATAGCTACAAATATGTGCAAGAAAAAATACCATAACATGGATAAGGAGGAACAATAGATAGATTGTTGCATTTATTGAAAAATAATACTTTTGAACCAAAATAAAATGAGAAAAAGAAACAAGCCAACAATGGGAAATCATAACTATTTACAAGGAGCAAAGGAAAATGAAAAGATTGTACAAAACCTTTTGCTAGTTTAGAGAATTACCTACCATTTTAGAACAACAAATTTGACTTACAAGGTTCAAACACATTCATCTGTAGTGACCAAGTAGGTGGGAAGAGGAACTTATAATTACCATTCACACATAGGTGATCATGAATGAATAAACCAGTAATGTTTTCTTATTTTGAAATGAAATCATTACAAACACTCCAATCTTATGTGAACACTCATGAGTAATACTAAACTTTTTTAATGTCTTCTTGGGTGAATTCAAATGCATCTATGTTAGATATAGTATCTAAATTGGAGAGAAGTGTGTCTCATATCTATTTTTTGAGCTAGAACCACAATATGATGATCTTCTAAAATTAATAAAGTGTTGATATTCATTTCCAAATTATTTCCCATGGCAAAAAACAATTCTTCATTGAATAAGTCATTGTCATCACCTTCATTAATCTCTTTTATCTTATAGTTTCCATTTCACTTGAAATAAAAACTGGGTACCATTCATTTTATTCTACCTTGATATCTTCCTTGACCTCAACTTTGGCATGATTATGATCTTGAATTTGCTTAGTCTTGATTTCTTTAGATTTAAATCATATGGAGAATTATCTTAAATTGGAACATTAGATGGAAGTGCTAGGATAATCTTTCTTTTTTACCACTAAATTTTCCACTCTGATATAATAAAGATCTTCTACTTTGCCACAAACTAGTTCCATACTATCTTCACCTTTAAAAAGTATAACATCACATTCTGTATCATTACTCCTTTCTTGTTTTGGTTCTACCAGTTGTTTTTTAGATAACCCATTTTCTCATATGACCATGGGGTTTAAGCAATATGGTGAAATAGGAAAATATTTATCTTTTTTGTCAAAGGGGAAGCTAAATTCTTCATTTTTTCTCTAATCAATCATTAGTTCTTCTAAACTTTCACCTTATTCCATAATTTTAAACTTGAAATAATCGTATGTGATAGGAATCACTTTCTATTTTTCTCCTTGCTAGACTTTTGACATGTTTAAAGATCAATAACTTGCCTTTAGAGTCTCTTTTTTTGAATATTATAAACTCTTGATTGTATCAAGTTTCATTATTTATTCATAAGCATTTTCAATAGTTGTAACACCTTTTGAAAAATATATATTTAACATTTTATACATGATCAAATTATCTTCAATATTAATGGCTTCTTGTTGTGAAAGATCCAAGTCATTTCAATTTTTTATTATCAAGATGAACTTGATCTCTAGGTGAAGAGAACAAATGAAGAGGAAACATTTATTGTTAATACTTGGTTGATTTATCTGAGGTATTAGTATTAACAATTTGTTGAAACATGATAAGAACTCTTGCATCTACTCATCATCTCACTTTTGAATCTGGAAGAAGTATGACAAAAGTGAACACACATTCATATTTGATTTGAATCTATCTAGGAACCTATCCTTCCAATATTTCTAATCCATAATGTATCTGTCTTCTAGGTTTCAAAACCACTCAAAAGCTGGTCTAGTAAGAATTTCAACAAAAATCCTAATAATGACATCTTCATGCATAACTCCCAAGATTCTAGAAGACACTACGAAGGCCAGGATATGTTCATCTTCATATTGACCATTTTCTCTAGAAAAATTTAAAATTTTATTATTTGATCCTGATGGTAACTCATTATATTAGACCAAACCCAACGACCTAAAGTGTTTTCCTAATAGGACACAAGGAACATTGGGATTGGGGTGAACCAATACCATTTAATCAAGAAGATGTAGACACTAGGTTATTTTTATCAATGTATTATCCAACCTCAATTCCAAGGGAGGTTCCTTAAAATTTCTAAAAAACATGTGCATAAATCACCTTGATCCCTAGTGTACTTGCCAAAAATTGTTGGCTCAAAATTTTGGTAGGGGGACAAATTGGTGACTTTGAGTCAATAATGTAGGAACTGAGGCCTCACATTAGTCAATAATTTAGGGAATACTTCCCTCTCCTATTATTAGGTAGAGCTACATTTATTAAAAATAAAAAAGTAAAAATTAAGGGGAAAACTATTCACATCTATTTACAATTAAAAAAATTATTATTAGGGGTTTTGTAATTTTAACCTAAAAGCACAAAAAGGATATAGAAAGAAAATAAGGAATGATGGGAATGAGGAGAAAATGTATAAAGTTATAATGGTATGATTTTATCTAGTTAAAAATAAAAGCTGTTAAAATAACCCCAGGTAAGATGAAGGATGACTCTAGGTGACTAAACATAGAGATTCACTAGAATAACCCATGAAAGAGAAACACTTTGCTCATGGAAATATTTATCATTCAATGGATGGTAAAAAAATAATTACACTCTTAGGAGTGGAAAACATACACTGATATGATCTTTTGATATTGATAGAAAACCAAATATAACCATCCCATATTTACCTATAAAAGAGAGTTAAAATATTTTCCAAACCCCATCATGATTTCAAATTTGTGGAAATAATAGATATAAATTCAAAAATAAATTCTAATATTTAATTTCCACATTAAGACTAATTGATAATAGTTATGACAAAGTTTTGAAATCAAAGATTTGTATACAAATGAATCATACATATAGTTATAATTCATGAAGAATATTTGAACACACAATTTATAAATCTCCTCCTTTGTATTGATCTTCATTGAGTTGTATTACAATATCACCTTCAAAAAATGTCTTAGAGTTTTTTTGTTTAAAAATACCCTATCATAATGAGCATAACACTCATTTATAGTGAAATAAGGTGGTTATGGTGCATAACCACCTTTTTACATTTTAGAAAGTGCAAAATTGAATTTACAAAAATTCACCACTTAAGTGATGTAAAAATGAGTTGGTGCAAAAGTGAAATTGCATGACTTGAAAAGTGTATAGGTGTAATTATGCTTTTTACACCAAGTGTAATTAGGAATCACCACTTACAAAGATATCACAATGCTTTTACATGAAATACATTTGTGAGTTTGTATTTAAAAAATTTACAACTAGGAATTGTAAAATAAGATCTAACATTTTAATGGAAAGAATAGAATCATTTGACAAAGCCTATTCATCTTCACTTTTGTTGAGAATAATTTTAAATTTTTATGACAACTATTTCTTTTTGCACTTCTAACACATTGCAATAGACCTTGTTGCATTCAATTTGGATCCTTCCATCTATACTCTTGATTTTGTACTCTATATTAATATGTGCCAATTCCTTTATTACTATTTCATTCTCTACTTTATCATCAGGCACATTTATGTATTCAATTTATTCATCGATGATCTATTTTTATTCTTAAAAAACTAAATTTCCCTATGCCTTCCCAATAATAATGATTGTGTTCACATCTACAATCTGGTTCCTATGTTTGATCTCATCATCAATGATTTATTATAAGATATGCTAGGCCTTGTGTGAATTCAAGAAAAATTTTAGATCAAATAGGCCACCCAAATTTTATCTTAGATTTATCAAAACCAAATAAATATCACCCTAAAATTCAATACTTTCTTCCATTATTTTGATGGCTTGGTTAATGGTGTGATCCCTATTTTAAAATATTATTGAAGATGCACTTGGCCAAATATTTTTAGCTCCCATCTCTGAGATATCATTCATGGTAGAGGCTACCTGAGTAATCATTATTTCACTAAGGACATATTCATTGGTACACATGCCACTTTATATTGGTAAATTTTGAACTCTAAAATAATTTGAATTCAAGATTTTTATAAGATATCCCCATCTTTTTTTGATTTTCAATTGCCAATTTCACCTTTCAGTAAAAAAACTAATTCATTCTATTGATTTAATTTTTTTAATTTATATCTTACCTCTCCCATTTGTGTTTTAAAATTTCATTTTAGAATAAAAATAAAATAACTTGCTTATTTTCTCTTTATTTTTTTTCTTCATTTATGTTTTCTTTTATAGATCATATGGCTTCAATAACCTATAAAAAAATAAGATAATAATTCATATCTCTTTCTAAATTTTCAATTATTTTTTACTTATGATGTCTTTTCTTGGTAGGAGAAAAGAAAATAAATTCAAAACCCTCCTTTGCTCCTCTTTAGATTGCATGAATTCTTGTCTGGTAGCTAAGACAAAATAAAAAAATGTATTTTCTCTATAATTCTACTTTACTTTGTATTTACAAAAATATACATCAGAGATTTCACATGTAACTTAAAAAAGCTTTTAGAATAGAAGAAATTTTATTTTATCATGATCCAAGGAAAAAATAATGGCATTTGCATCATGTAAGTTTTCATTTACATCATTTGGAGAAGTGTAAAACAAAATTATACATCTCAGAGAAATGTCAAATAAATCTTCATGACTCAGGGAAATGCAAAATGAATTTACATGGCTAAGAAAAATAAATATTTAATTTGCATGATTTGGGGAAGTGACCAAGGAAATTGCATGGTAGTGGGGTTTCAAAAATCAAATCACAAATTGCACCGTGTGCAAAATTAAAAATGCAAATTGCATGACTTTAAAAAGGGTCGAGGAACTATTGTAAATTATGAGAAGACCACAATATTTTTACAAGGGGAAGATTGAAAGGGTATTTACAATGTTCAAAAAAAATTCCCATGATTTTTAAAATTAATTAAAAAATTAAAAAAATTAATTTTTCAAAATTTGGTAATTTTGAGCTCAAACCAAAAATTAGAAAAAAATATTAAATTTTTGCTAATTTTGAAAATTGTGACAATAGGGTTAACACTAGAAGAAGAGGTCTCATTATTTTATTTTTAGGTGGGGGGATTTACATCCTTATCTTGATCCTTTTTGTTTTGTATCTTCTCTATGTTGTTTGAAGCCTTCTCTATCTTAGCAAAAAGTGCATGAGATTTTGTGGACTTCATTGTGTCCATATATATCAACTTATCTTACTCCCAAATAAAGTCAACAATAAAGGTATCTAAATAAGGCATCTTATAAGTATCTCCAAGAGAAATTTTGTGGCATGGAAAGTGGATACAATGTCTAGACCCAGTTTTGAGAGTATAGATATAATAATTTGATCATATTTCTTATCTATTCCACATTCTTTTAAACAACCTCAGACATTTAAACTTAGTGAATAAGTATTATAGTGTGTCAAAGTCACATAGGTTCAAACTAATGAACTTATTCTTTGTTTCATGAGATCTCATCACATCCTAACTCTCAAAGAATTTTTCAAGTGTGGTCCATAATTCATTTGATGTTTTATAGATTCAATGTAAAAACTTGAGTTAGGAGAAATAGACAAACTAAGACAACCTTTTTTTTATCACATTAGTTAAACCATTTATTTTTCTCTACATCTACTACAGATTCAATTTCCTCATTTATAACTATCTTATAGAAGCCTTGTTTTCTTATATCAAGTATCATGTTATTTTTCCATTCATGATAATTGAATGTCATAAAAGGTGGAAATGACCAGTAATCCATGATGTAAGAAAAGAGGTTGTTGTATAAATTAAAGAATAAATGCATAAAATAAAAGTACACGACACAACATAGTACCCCTTAAAACTATCAAAGTGACCCCCCTAAAGTTGTAAATACAAGCATGCATGTATAGATCTCAAACATAACCAATAATGTGTATTGAGTAATTTGTGTGTAAGTATGAAATAACTAGAGGGACATTAGGCTTAGCCAATAATTCATCCAAGGGTGTATAATTTTTGGTCTGAAGGGAGCTATAGATGGCCTTAAAATGTCACCAATGCATGGATCATGGAAAATAAGCACTTTTAGATAAGATGGAACTCAAACCTAAGTTACCAATTAAAAGTTATATTCATTTGAAAATCTGAGCTTGCATGAAATAATTGGGTGGAAATAGTGGTGGAAAATATTTAAGTCAACTTCCCAAAACCAAATTGAGCACCCTTGGAGTAAAACTTGATTTTTTTAATTCATTTCTTCAAAAAACTTAAGTCCCTTTGGATAAAAATTTAATCACATTTTGATTAGAAGTGATTAGGGGTGTATTTCCCATATGACCAAGGTCTAAGACCTTTATGGCATGGAAAGTGGATACAAACATAGAATAGTTCAAGATGTGTCTGTGCAAGAATTGGAACCCATGGGGTCTTTAAATATGGGCCAAAACCTAATGGCTTTCTGACCATGGATAGGAACCCATTAGGTTTATAATCATAAGTTAGAACATAATAGGTTTACATATAGGTTTTAGAACCTGGTGGTGTTTGATGCAGGCGTAGAACCTGATGATGTTTGTAGTAGGGCTAAAACTTGAGAGTGTTTGAAGTAGGCCTGAAAACTAATGAAGTTATTGGAGGGGATAAATATTTTTTTAGAGATTGTAAACCCACCATCAAATTTTTGATGCCTAATAAAAGTCTTTCTAAGCCTATTTTTATGATGCCAAAAGTTTGATAAAACTACCAAAGCTGCCTGCAGGGGTTGAAAACTTTATCAAAATTGGAAAAACCTAAAATTTACATATTTGATATGGATCCTATAAAGAATAAGATATACCCATTTGAGAAATTTAAAACCCTTGAAAACCAAAAAAAAATTGATTTTGAGAATCTCATTGTACAGATATACATGAAATCAAGAAAAAGCCCCAAAACCCTCAAAAATTGGCCAAAATTTAGTCATGAATCTAGGTCATGTTTACACTCAATTTTAGGGTTTTTATACCTTTTATATTTGATAGAAATGTTTATTTTGTGATTAGAGACTTCAGTTTTATAGTTCATGGACTTTTCAAAATCCCACCAAACCCATGAAAACCAAAAAATTAAAAAAGCTACTAGGAATGCATGTAGGTAAGATCTCACCAAGGATTTTATAAATGGAAAATTGATAATCATATCAGATCTATAATACCATTTTGGATGAGTCTAAGATATTTGAATGTCACAAATTGCACAAAATCTCTAGGAGTAGGTGAGATCAATGCAAAATAAAAAAGTGATCTTTGTTAACTGATTAGCTAAAAATTACAAAGGAGGTACATTATATAGTGATATATTAGGTCACCATAAAGGTAAAAACTCAACTCACAATTAAAATCAAATTAAACCTAAGCAATTTGACTAACAACTGTGTAGGTAAAACTAAAAATGGAAAAAAGACTACACTAACATAGAATTAATTCAGGTTGAGCCTAATAAACCTGGAGCTTAGAAATAATGAAATTGACAACCTTATAATCAAAATTGAAATCAAGAAGAAGATCATAAACATGTTCATTTTTATTTTCATTTTCACATCAAAACTTTTTTTTAAAGCCTTTAAATTATATTATTTTTATTAAAAAATATAATATATTTAATTTTTAATTACTAGCACTTAAAAATAATATCTTTAAGAGAATTTTTTATGTAATTGATAATTAATAAATTCCATATAAATAATACAATTAATGGTTTAAATTTTTTATATTATTTAAATTTGTTTATATATATGTGTGTGTGTGTGTGTGTGTGTGTGTGTGTGTGTGTGTGTGTGTGTGTGTGTGTGTGTGTGTGTGTGTGTGTGTGTGTGTGTGTGTGTGTGTGTGTGTGTGTGTGTGTGTGTGTGTGTGAGAGAGAGAGATTAAATATTAAATCCTAAATCATAGTTGATTATTTAAGTGTCTTGAGGAAATTGACATTAGTAATTGTATATTTGAAAATGTTATTCTAAGAATCCTAACATATAAATCCAAACACAATTGCTGATGAGAAATATTTCCACCCAAAAAAATAAAAATAAAACATATACACAACAAAAATTAAGATCTTTATGCTAAAAATACTAATGTAAATAGTATAAAAAATAAAAATATCTCCAAATTTGTCACAAAACCATCATCAAACCTACTTAACCTAATCATTTATTTTTCTCATCCAACTAACATAATTTTTTATAGTGAATACCATGCATCAAGAAAGTAAATCATTTTCTATTGTTAATTTATCCTAATTTTATCATAAAAAGGGATATAAAAACATGATAATCTACTAGTGTTAAACTTTATCTAATTGAATATTTATTAGTGTGCAAAAATTCTTATTTAGAGGACTTGGAATAAATTCTCATGTAGGAGAACCACATTATTTCATTTGAGTCTCAAAAGATGAAGGACTATGAGTTCAATTACCTAACTTGTGACCTTAAGCTTTCCACAATTATTCATGTAACTTTGAGATTGCAATACTTCCTTCTTGGTGGGGTGTTTGTGTTGAAGAAATGTTTCTTGGGTCTTAAAACAGATTAACCCAAGGTAGCTCACTTATTTTCAATGAAGACCACCTAAAACAACACATAAATAGTTAAGGTATTCCTTAATGTCATCCTTTAGTTACACAAGATTCCATGGAAGAATATTATTGATCGAGATATAGTGTGTACTTCTAGTTTATGGACCACTCTTTAAGAGGCATTGGGAACTTATCTCAACTTTATCACTTTTTATCAACTATAGATAAATGAATAAGTATAACTAGTAAAGTAAATATTAGAGGATATTTTATGCATGTATGATGAATTAATAGCCACATTGGGAGGATTACATCTTCTTGGTTGAGTCTACATAAAATAATGGTTATCAAAAATCCCTAGACATGTCACCTTATCTTGTTCTTTATGAACTCCATTCATGTCACATCTACATTAGGATAGGATTAAGTAAAGAGTTATGATTGGTCCTAGTGTGTTTTATTATATGAATCTTCAAGTAGTTTCCATATAACTATTCTTTTAGGAGGCAAAAAAATACTATAAAATTTATGTTGATGTGAATAATGTATTTATAACAAGGTGACAAGGTATTTCTAAGAGTGTGACTACATAAGATCCCAATATTTTATTATAAATTCTCTAATATCACACCTCATTTTTTGGTACCTTTATATATACTTGAAATGATAGGTCCAGTGGTGTACTACTAATCATTTCCACCCATCCTATCTCACATCCCTGATGTTATCTATGTTTTAGTTTTAAGGATATATATTTACAGTATTCCTTATGTATTGGATTGGTTAAAATTTGAAGTGGTGGAATATGGGTAGGTGCAATTAAATCCAATTCATACTTTTAATAATAAGATTTTTAACCTTCATATATTTGACATAGACTAATTTAGGATCCAATGGGAATATACTATGCAACAAATGTGACATAGACTAAGTTAGGGTCCAATGGGACATATACTATGCAGTAAATGTGACATGGGATGACACTGCACCATTTTGATCCAAATATCCCCACCTTTTTTAATGACTTAGGATGAAATATAAATAAGGAGAGGGGGATTTAAGTCTCAATTATACTATTTTCATGTTTTTTATCTTGGTTATATATCTATTACATTATGGATGTACTTTTGAGGTACATGATGCCAATGTTTTATATGCTTTATTTAACTCTATACATGGATCTATTCATTTTAGTTGATTATAACACATGTGACATTTATATTAGATATTTATCATTGAATTTTATCTCATTTATAATTTCAATGATAATTTAAATATTATTATGGGTATCTAATTTTTATTTTTATTTTTATTTTATTGGATGATTTACTTTGTTTTGATTGAAATGTGCTTTGTATGTTATTTTGATTACTAGTTATTAGTTTATTACCATGGATGTATTTGATGTTTATGATGAGTGTGCAGGTGATAGGGGAATTAGGGTGTAATATGGTATATTAAATGTTATTCACATTCATAGGCACTCTTAAACATTTATTTACTATGTTTAACCTTATATAAATTTAATGCTTTGCTTATGTAGTTTCATAGTATTTTTTACTAGCTACTTTTATGCATTTTTACCTTTTTATCACTTTTTTGCCTAAAAAATTTTATTTAATTTTTACCCAAATATTTTAAACTATATTAAATATATAATTAAATTTTTATTATTATTTTTTGACCCTCTAAACCAACCCATGAGTGAAAATTGAATTAAAATGCATACCCATTTATAGCTTTGAGTGTATGACAAGTAAAACCTCTCCTACATGTTTTGTTGAGGACCAAGAAATGTGCCTTAGTGGTAGGTGGATTGATAATTTGATTTTTAACTTTTAGGGTCATAAGTGGCCTTAATTAATATCCTTCAAAATAACATTTAAGAAAACCTATGTATTACATAACTAATGTGTAAGTGGGTTTACTTGTGCAAGATAAGTTATGTGGGCTTATAAGAAACTTCAATGAATTTGTAATAAAAAATGGATTGATTTGTTAAAAATTTGATCAAGTTTCCTATGAATGGGTTTACAAGTGCCTGATCCTCATTTATTGAGGATTTAGAGAGCCATTTCATTAAATATGTAAACTCTTGGCTTCTTTAGGGGTTATTATATTTTACTTGGGAGTTCTTGCTTAAGGGATAAGAAGGGAGTTAAGAGGAGATAATGAAAGAGTATTTGAAGAATATGTAATATTATTGAGGTAATATTATCATTTTATTCTTATTATTATTTCCATATGCTCTTATAATTATTGTATAGATTAAACTTTCAATTCTTATTTTAGTTTGTTTTGCTTATTTTTGTAACTAGTGGTAACTAGTTTTCAAGGTTAATTGATAGAGGTATTGGGTCTTACATTAACCCTTTATATTCACTAAGTTATCAACATGACAACATGATCTAAAAAATGTGGAACCCTAACATCAAATTTATTTTATATTACTTGGAAGGTATAAATAGGTTTTCAAATTCTTAGGAAGAAATATTTCATGGTTTTGGAAGCCCTTATTTTGATGCATGGGTTGTTGGTACTTATGATTCAATTTCACCCTCTTATTTTTCCCATTTTGGATGTCTTATGGCCATATATTGTGTTGTGAGAAAGTGTGTTTGGTGTATTATTTTGGGGGTGAAAATGTTTTGAAAATTTTCCTTTCTTGTGTCATTTTGCCTTAATGTCACACCTTTTATTCACTTTTATTGACAAGTGAATGATGGTGAATAACATGATTCTTCCCCTTGGGATTATAGGTTATCTAATCATGGTTTACATGTAATGATTCCATAAGGATGGGAGGTGAAAACCCTTCATTTGGCCTATTTCCAAGATTGGAGCTTAGAGATTGTGTTCTTTTTAGATGCTTGAAGGTTTACCTTGTATTTGAATTTTACTTAGTTTTGGAGATTTATTGGATCATCTTGGATGGAATTTTTGAATTTTTTCAATGGTCTTGAGAAATATTTATCATGTGTTATAATAAAAAAAATTCCAAAACATGAACATTATGCTTTTATGTATTTTCTTGAAAATGTTGAAGTGTGATTTTAGTGTATTATATTTAAGTTAAATGAAATCACTGAATTAAAAGTATGTATGTATATTTCATCATGTAATACTAATATTTTATAAAGATTTGAATTAATGTGGTAATTAACCCTAATTTATATATATTTAATGGAATAAAATCATAGTGTTACAATTCAACTTATGATAAGAATAATAAAAGTAAAATACTATATTCAATAATATGCAATCGATTGAAAGAAGACTAAATATGAAAAAAAGGAGAACTTAGATATTTTTGTCTTATATCCAACTATGTGAAGATAATTGGAAACAAATATTCAAAGATAGGAACTAGACCTAGAATTGCACAAAGACTAAGGTTTAAAATGATGAATGACAAAATCATCCAAGTTGGGACAGGATTGACTCCCACTATAGTCTTGAGTTGCTTGATCTCATCCTCTACTAAAATAAGGAAAATTTAGTCATAATTTTTTATATAAATTTAAATTATTCATGTGTGTAGATATTCAACCTTTGCATGTGTGAAAAATACTTTAGAATAGCTTCATCAAACTTTAAACCCTAATAGGGCTTATAATGATTGAAAACCTAAAAAATAGAGAAAGGGGAGTGTAATAGACTAAGATAACCCCAATCACTCTTATGGTGACTAAACATCACCTATGTCTCCAATACTCCAAAGAGTGAAATCAAGCCCACGTAGTTCTCCCCATGGAAATTTTTAGTGGTGAATTTTTGCTAATTCACAAATATTTTACCTATTTTTAAGAATCTAATTTTGGGGATATGGTGGGGTCGATAAAATGGAATAATCATCTTTATTTTACATGAAAAGTTATTTTTTAGGGTCTACTCACCCCATGTTGAAAGTAAATTATCATATATATAAGAATTTTTCCTGTGCCAATAAAATATATCATTTTATCTTGTGAAATTTACCAGTGTTTATTGACTCCTATCAATCATGGCTATTGTCTAGATGTGTTTTGATGGATTCTAAAGGAAATAAGAATGGGGTTGGAAAATAAAGGAAATAAGTTAAAGCATCTTCTTATTTCAAATAGATAACAAATACAAGCACAAAATATTTAATAATTCATCTCACCTTAGTTGATTATTTACAATTGTGTTGAAGCTCATCTAGATTATAGACACACATGTCAAGTTTCCAAATACTCTAGTTGATTTTATAGATAAAGCATCAATATGATGGTATGTAAATCCTAGATGACCATCTAAAACATACAGATGGTCATCTAGATAACCCAAGCAGTCATTTGAACCATACTTATGGCCATTTGGAAAATGTATATGACCATTTGAAACATACGAATGGTTATATAAAAAACCTAAAAAGTCATTTAAATCATATAGATGACCATATAGAGAGACCAAATGACCATTTAAAATATGTAGATGATCATCTAGAATTTTAGGGTAGCCATCTACATTTTTTAGATAATTACTAGAAATTTGAGTAATCTAAGCTTAGGAATGTTTATATGTTAGTATGTAGAAGTAGGGTATAATAAGGATTGATAACCTTATTATAAAAAACTTTTTATGATTATGTATATATATTTTTCATCTAATTTCCCTCTAGTGGTTAGAGGGATAAAAGTCATGTATTTATACTATTTTGGTGCTTATGCGAGTGTTAAAAGTGGTCTAGGCTGACCCTAAGAGGTCCAAGATTTTAAAATATATCCATTTGTGAAAATAGGATGGAAAGGATATTATTTCCATTATTGAGACATTATAACCATGTTGGATTACTATCTCTATTATGGTACTTTGTTTAAGTAGCATAACACTAGGCACAAAGTGCTAGGATGCAAAAATGAAGGTCTAGGACTACTTTAAGGATGACTAGGGATGTCTTTGACCCACACTAAGGATGGATAAATGTGAAAATAGGCTCTAGGATATGTCTAGGGATAACTTATGGATAGGTAGTCTTAAGTATCACTCTTATCACTCAAGTGTCACTTTTAGGTGATTACATCTGTATAATATCTTATTTTCCCATTAGGTTTTGAAATAGGTGCTATGTTTGATACCCATAAAGGGTAGTCAATATCTCAAATAAATATTACCACAAGTAGTCTTTCAATTTATTTCTTAACCAATAATGCCACTTTGGGATGCATCTTTTGAATTTTTTATCTAATAGATTGTCCATCTGGATATAATACTATATTATGCATTACTATTACATGATCTATGCCTAGAAAATTTAAATAAGCCCAAGGGAATTATTTAAGATAATATTCTAAAACATGTCATAAATATATATCTTCATTTTTTAATAACATAATTGCTAATAGTATTGGCTGTGTATCTTTATCTATTCCAAAATTGAATTTCACATTTCCTTCATTCAATAAAGCCAATATATCATTATAAATTTTGTCCAATGTCAAAAGTTATACCAACTATAATGTATATATATTATGAAACTTTTATGATAAATCAAGTTGTGAGTTTAGGAAATGTGTATAAATAGTGAATGGTATGAATGATGATTTCCTTGATTTGCTTGATTATTTAACATAACTCAATCTTTATCATCCTTTCAGTTGAACTACTTGAATGGGGTCAACAATACCTTTTAGATGTTTTCCCATCCCTTACCTTATATATCCCTTTTTGATATATATTTAAAACCAAATCTATATTACTATAGTTGGTTGATTATTTTGTCAAAGAAGTAGATACAATCAGTGGTTCCATTTATCTAAAAAAAATTGCATGCAGTTGCATATGAGGAATATAATGATCCTCAAGTTGCATTATCACACAATATTTAAATGGTTATTTTTAAAATGGGAATGTATAAATATATCCTTCATAAATTAACTTTCAACATGCATGAAGAGTAGATGGTAATTTATACATCTCATGAATCCATGGTCTTGCCAATAGTATATTATAATTGAGATCATTCGGCATAACTTGATAAATTAAATCCACTACTTTAGGACCTACTATCATAGGCAATGTAAATTTTGGTAATAATTTCCTTGGGATATTATAAAATACTTGAATTTTCCTATTATAATGAATAATATAATTATATATATGCCCAATAATTTAAGGAATTATATATTACATGTTAGGAAAATCTAGTTTGAACTTATATTAGTGTGAACATAAATATGTGAGTACTATTAATATAAGTGATATGTTAAAACAAATTACATATTAATATTGTGAGGAGTGATTTTAGGAGTGTATTAATTGTTAGTGGTTATTTTTTAGAATAATTAACCTATTTTTAGAGTGAATGGTTATATGACCATTCTTATATATTTGTAATGTTCTTGAATAATAATGTGTTGATTTGATTGATTTAAATTTTATGTGTTGTGCATATTGTTGAGCCTTCGACTCTACTAAATAATGGGTTAAAATTATTATCCAGTATTAGATCAAGTTCTCCCTTGGACCTCTTTGAAAATTTGGTATTATTTGTAACAAGAGATTTGGAGTTAGGGCCACATCCATCTCTCTTATCCATTGATAGACTATTATATTTTTTCAATAAGTTTCTAGTGCAGACCACTGTAAAAGTTTCTTGGTAGTATTATATTTATATATTAAAAAAAAGTACATAGATGTCTATATTTTTATAATGTTTTCTATTTTATAACCATATAATGAATATATGCATTGAAGGGTTTGTTCTATATAATTTGGATTCACCTTTACACTAAATTTTTATTTAGTTTGATCGACTCTACATAGATCTTGGCATTGGTCAGTGACTCTATTATGTTTAAGACCTACATTCAATTTTAGTTATACATATGATTTTCATCGACTGTAGATATGCTATTGATTTAGTTGCATTAAAGTTCCACAAACTATTAGTATTTGATCTTGAATTTTCATCCACCAACTTATTTATTGCATTTTACCATTTGACTGGGTATTGGGGCATTCACCTCACCATTGGTGAGAACTCCATATCACCCTCCACAAGACTCAATTATAATCTCACCCAAATATATTACCATGGATATGATCAACCTTTCCATAGCACACAAATCCCTTTTTAATAGCTCATCCCCTGCATTTGGACCAATCTTAGTTTAGTGGGGTAGATCCACAAGCTTTCAATAGCCTATCAACATCCATGTTTTACCTTCATTCAACACAATTTTCAATCTCTCAATCGAGATTAGGTGATGTATTCTATCTATTCACTCCATGGATTTTAAAAATTTCATGCATTGTGTTTAGGTCAATGATCCTTCATCAATCCATGACTTTCCCACCAATAATTATATTCTTACCAACTTCCTTCTCCTTGTACATGACATAATCAATCCATAGAGGACCAAAACTCTGTAGTCTCTCTATGCATTCTCAGTGGTAAGGTATCTTCTACATAGTTCAACCTTGATAAACAATAATTATCTTTGGATCCATGCCCTATTTTTATTCTTAAAATCTCAACAAACATAGCAATTTGAATCATCTAGACAACATACAACTTAGATCTAACTCTCTTAGTTCTCCAACTCTTCCTCCAAACACAACAATGGCATCTTCTCTATCAAAATTCATGTATATATTTTAAGTTTATTTTTAGCTTAGAATATGATTTGTTTATTTTGTTTTTAATAGTGGTTTTTGTTTTATATTTATTGTATTTTCTTTTTATTTAGTTGTTTTAAGTCTTATGAATCATTGTATTTGTCTTTATTATGTTTTAGATTTTTTAGTTTATGTTAAGATTTTTTTTTATATTAATATTATGTTATTTAAGTTTTGTTTTTAGTTTAAAGTCAATTTTTTATCACTAATTTTTTTTAGTTCTTAGGCTTTATTTATATTCTTAATATCTTTTTCATTGTTTAATAAATTATTGTTTCATAGATTATAATGTGGTACAAATAATTTTAGATTTTGACCTAATAAAGTCTTTTGTTATGGTATTTAGTATGTCTATAGTCGATCACTTTGTGTCTTAGGTTTGATTTTAAGTTTTTATATTCTTTAGTGTTATGTTATGTTTCATGTTTTGGTGTCATAGTTTTTTATATACAAAAAATAGGATTTTATTTATAGTTATTTTCTTTAGTCATATTTTTTAAAGTTTTATTTGTTGACAATAGTCCATTGTCATTTCTCTTTTTTATTTTGTGTCATTTTATTTAGTCATTTGTATTTTTGAGTATTGTACATATTTTATCGACTTTTAGTCATAAGTCATCAAATAAGCTTTGAAAGGCAGTTTTCAATAAAATGGTAATTTAACTATAATTAATCTTGTGTTTGTATTGGATGCATTATTAGTTAAAACCAACATCCATAAGTTCAAACTACAGGAGGGAATTTTAGGAAAATTTAGTTTGAACTTATATTAGTGTGAGCATAAATATATGAGTATTATTAATATAAGTGATTTGTTAAAAAAAATCACGTAATGATATTGTGAAGAGTGATTATAGGAGTGCATTAGTTGCTAGTAGTTAGCTTTTAGAATAAATAACATATTTGTAGAGTGAATGGTTATATGACCATTCTTATATATTTGTAATGTTCTTGAATAATAATGTGTTGATTTGATCAACTAAAATTTTATGCATAGTGCACATTGTTGAGCCTTCAACTCTGCCAAATAATAGGTTAAACTTATTATTACAAATATTTAATTCTAGTCTATTATCAGTCATTTGACCACCTTATTATGAGTTCATTCTTGAAAATATATTTGAAGGTGTGCAACTATTATATGCTTATGATGTAGATGATATTTCTCAAAGTGTATACTTTATTTATTCCATTGTAATTTAATATCAATAAAATAAATATAATGAGGTTCCACATCATTTCGTACCATGGTTTCTTTTAATGCCCCACATAAAAGAGATCTTTATAGATAGATATTTTTTAAGTATATCTAATAAATAAATTTTAGCATGGGTATGTTTTAATTGATATAGAATACCATACCCTTTGTATTTTTTTATGGGATGGGGTGGGGGTTGAGGAGGGTTAGATAAAATGGAAAGGATTATCCATCCCTTCCCTATAATAATAGTCATACACACACTTTGTGCATCATAAAAAGACATTAAAAGATCTTGAGGTCATTTTTGAAGGGTTTGATCCTTATTGGATTTGATTTGCTTTATTACATGATTTTTAATGTTATTCCTTATCAAGGGAAGAAAACATGTAATGGAAATTAATAAAGCTTGAAAAAAAAATTATTCATCCAATATAGCCATAAATTCTTTTAAAATAATAAATCAAGCAACAAGAAGCTGAAATTTAGATTCTAGAAAGGAAAAAAAATTGTGTATGGAGATTAGTATATTCCCCTAAAATCCAAGGTAAAAAAAATGTCAACTATCAGATCCAAGGTTAAAATAAAGTGACTTCAATGTCAAATATTAAATTTTAGGTTAAAATAAAATTATTTTTAGGTTAGATATTAGTTCCAAGGTTAAAATAAAGTGATTTTAGTGTTAGATTTATAGAATTCATCTAAACCCTAAGAGGGAGAAAATTAAAGCAATGTTTACATAAAATTTGTCGATTCATCAATATGTTTTATTAGAATTTAGAATTAATTTGGTGATTAAATCTAATTAAGATAAAATGAATAGAAAGAAAATGCTAAAAAAATAGCTCAAAACTAGTAGAATGAAAGCAAAGTACTAAAATAGATGAAATAAAAATGAATGAAGGACATATAAATATGAATAACATAAGAGGACATATAAGAATTATACATTATATATATTTATATAGACTATGTATGACTAATAAAGAATTGGAACTAATCATCTCAAACATATTTTGTATGTGCCATATGAATTATGATTGTAACTGCTCAAAGTCAAGATCAACTATTAGGAGGTAGGATCAAATACCACTATTATCATTAGCTAGTTAATTTTTCCCTCCATATAAAATATATTAAACTAGGGCACAGTCACATACACCTTATTAAAACATGCCTATGTTTATAAAATTGACCTTTAAATGCATGTAGATGACCTGCAAATGACTTACTCAAACTTAAAACCTTAATAGGCCTTGTAATAGTTGATTTTTTTTTTAGATAAATGGGGAGTGTAAAGGGATGATATGACCCTATTCACCTACATGATGATTTATCCTTATCTATAAATTTAATACTTAAAAGAGGGAAATAAATCCCATGTAGTTTTCCCACTCAATTTTTTCACAGTTGTACTCCTTTACTATTTGTATGCAACTAGAGATGGATTTAATAATTGATAATTATTTACTTTTACATGGATAAAATATGATCTTGAATTTTTTAGGGACTAATTTAAATTATTAGAATCATATTTGGGAATAATAGGGAAGCTTTTCTTAGTGTGAAATAGTGTAAGTGTACCTCAATATTAAAATTTCCAAGTGGTAAAATATATTTCTTAGATATGACTTTATAGCAATCTAAAAGGGGAAAAACTCACACTACCTATCCTAAAAATATGTACCAACCTATAAGGGAGGGTATAAATTTGAAAAATATTCATTACCAAGATGAAGGATAAGATCAACCAATAGGAATCAAGATTGACTGCCACTATTGACCCATAATGGTCAATTTTTTCCTAAAGGGTAGCATGTAAATTTCTTGATGTGGGGTGTCTCTAAAGATTCTAAGAGGATCATTAATGATTAATAGAAAAAATTAGGTGTAAGATATTAAATTATAAAGGAATATTTCCATACAATTACTTAGGATATAGAGAGGTGGTGAGATAGGTCCAGATTAAGTGATCAAGTAAAATCAAGTAAAAGTGGGATGAAACTAACATTATCAAGTATTCATGACCAATTCTGAGTGACTACAGGTATTTATAGGATGTAGTGGTTATTACTAGATCATCATATTAATAATTATTTTTTTATTGTAAGGTTGTGGAGGTTTCTCACTTAAAGTGACTTAGTCATATATTTCTAGTATTCTAGTTTGTTATCAATTGTTTGCATGTAAATGTTTTATTATACTCTTATTAATACAACTTTTAGTAGGGAGATTTATAGTTCTAATATAAATTATGTCATGGTGAACTAATGACATATTAAAAACTAAACATTATATAATATAATATTTATTTAAAAATATATTTACATAGTTAACTTCAATTTGATAAGCTTGTTTTAGGGTT